>JAVQJD010019356.1:0-11411 GCA_036023655.1 Nannoperca australis
GTGTGTGTGTGTGTGTGTGTGTGTGTGTGTGTGTGTGTGTGTGTGTGTGTGTGTGTGTGTGTGTGTGTGTGTGTGTGGCACAATCGCCTCAGGGGTAGGGCACAGCTCAGCTTTCATCATTCCCCTGTGCTGTCTCTCTCTTTCTAATATCCCCCCTTTCATGTTTTTACTCTTATCATTGCAGTTAACCCTTTCTCTCCCTCTCACTCGCTCTTCTTCTTATCACCCTTTTCACCTCTCTTGATTGTTTTAACCCTAATATCTCTTTCTGACCCTTCTCATGTTCTTTGCAACCCTCTATTTCCGGCCCTTTCAGACACAATGCGACAGCGGCACCACTGCTCTAAAACCCATTATTTGTAATGGCTTGCACCACGACGTGTTTTCGCTGTGATGAACACCTGCGTGGCTACTAAAAAGAAGCAACCACCCAGTCATGGAAGTCAAAATGGAGGAAAAGCTAATATTGCGTTTGTCTGAATTCCCGCAGTTTTACAACACAAGTTTAGACTTGAATCGAGTCCTCAAGAGGGGAAAGCCCTATCTTGGAAATACGTTTCCATACAATTAGGTGGCAACAACAAACTGACGTAGTCCTGCCAGAAGTTCTGAAAACATACCTTAGTCAGATTTGAAGGTGGGAACACAGCAGCAAACACAGCAGCAAATCATGCGTCTGAAAGAATCTTTCTGGAAAATGTAAAATGTTTTACTTCTTTTTAAACATGCGGCCAGGCTACAAGTTTATTTGTGAGGCAATCACATAACAGGTGATAGGGAGGTGATATTTGACAACTAATCCCCACTGCAGAAGACATGAAGTATGTATATAATGTATTTATACATTATGTCTCGTTCTATATGCCAACAAGACTCCCAGCTGCAAAATGTATTCCTGAATATTGCCATTAACCTTTAGGAAAGTGGCTTATGTGATCTATCTAGTGGTTGTGCATGCGTGCTATCATGGTATGATATTGGTACACAAGGTACAGCCGTTGACATTGTCCGTATGGTTTCACTAATGCTGCGTTCGTGTCATATTGTTCATGCTGTGTGGAAAAAGGCTGCCAGAAGGCAGCAGCACTAACACACAGTTAATCAAATAACTCTGATCACAAACTCTGACAAATGAAATGAAATGCAGAGATTATTCTCATGAGCGCAAGCCAGAACATGTAGGTGTTGTTTTTTATTTGCTTCTATCCCACAGTACATGTGAACAGTACACCCTGTGCAGGTCAATTCATTTGTATATACACATCCACCCCCATGTCGATAGCTTATGTCAAACCTAAGAGCTAAACTGTGTTTGACTGCTGGTGAATTCCTGCACTGGGTGTAAGGCATAAAGCATCGCAGGCGTTGTAAGTATAGGAGAGGCATAATGAGCGTCTCCAATTAGAACTCGGGTGATGGAGTGGAAGTCACAGTGAAGCTGGCAGAGCACTGGATCACCCCAAAATGGCTTTCTGTCCATCTGGACTGCCGGCGCAGAAGAACATCTCTACCCCCAGCTTAGTTTCCTTTTTAACCGCTACTACCAGGGTCATCCTTTCCTTTCTTCATCTGGATCAGTGAGCAAGATCACAGGACTGACGGGGCGATATGTTGCACCGTTTTCTCCCCTTTTCTTTTGTGTCTACCTTTGTATGTATGTATGTGTGTATCAGAGTGCGAGCACGTGTGAATGTCTTTATCTGTATATCATGAATAATTAGGACGGTTTGCTTGACAGCTTTGTCATTTTAACTGTGCACTACTGCAAGAGATAAAGAAGAAGCAGCCGACATGCAAGGGCATCATAGATCAAACTACATTTTTCCTTTTCTTAAGAGCGAGCAGGCAGGGCAGAAAACAGTTTACAACTCTGATGACTGACATTTCAGTATTGGCTCCCATAGAGCAAGGTGGAGGCTGCAATTGGGAGTGGGTTACTGCAGTTTCTCAGTACCCAGCAGAAATGTTGCTTGTGTGGGATGCTTAAATTTTAATGTGGTGAGAACATTCAATTATATTAGCTAGGGGTGAACATAGGATTAAACACTAAATTTATATATCAGAAAAAGGCATCATTTGTGGGTTTTATAACCTGCTTTCCCAGGCCCACTTAGACATTGCGTACCTGCATTATGAGGTATACAAGCATTTATTTTTTAAGCATTAATAAAGACATCTTTTGTGATTCCTTAGTGCTTCCCCTACTAACTCAACCAAGCACACACAAATCTCCATCAGCAACCAGGAAACATGGATACAGGACTCAAACCTCTGGCAGCTGTAATCAAGTCTGCAGTTAACCCAGTGCAAACATAACACTTCCATGACTTCACTAATCTATTGGAAGGCCTTTATCAATCAAATGAGAGACCACAAATTTCGTTGTATACATGTGCATTGACAGTATTTGAATATTTGATTGATTTATTGTGAAGCAACTGTAGCTTCATCTGGCCTTAGTGAGCAACATTAGTGACATTTAGGGCCTCAAACTGGGATTATAACCCCCAACTGCTCCAGTGAAGAAAAGTGTTATCTATTTTATTTAGTAATATACATATTTAATCTATTAATGCTTTACAATGACAGTTCACATTCACCAACATTTAGTAAAGACCATGTAATCACCATGCCAAATTTGAATCAATCAATGGCCCGATGGGATAGGAGAAGCCATCAGCTAAGTGGTTATCATAATACAGTATGCATGGTCCTCTCTCTACCCTGCAGACATCTGCTTATGTAGACGTAGAGCACTGATTTTCTAACTATACTTAAATGTGAACAGGCTGATGCCTTCTCCACCACGTGTAAACATATATTCAATACAATGTTCCTATGCTTCTGTGAAACTACGAGAAATCTGAAAAGACACAATTAAACCTAATATTTGGAAATAATTGTATGGATCTTGCTGCATGGCTAGTTTGAGAGAGTGAAAGATGTAACCACTCAAAGCAACACTATGCACATACAATACATGTGAACCCAGTCCCAACACGAGTATTATATTTTTCTGCATTTAATACGTAAGATAACTCATCCTCTACCTTTCAAATATGCTCACAGGGAAAATATGTTATTTTAGGTTCTAAGCAAGGTAATTTTGATCTTACAAAGGGATCGGATGACTCATTGATACCCTTTCAGCTTGGATTAACAGGATGCAGGGATCTCTGTGTATGAAATCTATTTTGGGAGGGCCTTTTTTGGTGGCCCAACCAATGTAAATGAGGTATTTAAATAATCAATTGCTCCCCTTGCTCTGCCTTTCCAAATAAAAAATCGAAATTACAAGCTCTACTGGAATACATAATTTAGAATGGATCTACACATGCTTGGCACTTACAGCACAGGTATAGCCAAAAAACAACAGATGGAAGCGTCAAAATACCTAACACTTGAAGGTCATTCACTAAATAAAGGTAATATAAAGGTCAGAGCATCATCCACTATAGCAAAGATACTGTATTAAAAGAATAGCTACCTATAAACAGTTCAGCAGAATCTCTAGTGGTTACTTATCATCATCACTTGGCTTTTTAGACATGTTCATTGTCTCCTGGAACAAAAACAATTTAAACACATGTTTGATCCAGAACTAGATAGAATTGACATCATGATGAGAGGAGAGAATTGTTAGATTGTAGCTTCCACACATTACGCTGTGGTAACCGTATCCTAAGCTATTATCTGTTTGAACTCTTGGCCTGGGATCGGTATAAAAACAGCCTATCTAGACTCTTTTACTGTCTCGATTTCATGGGGAATTTATTTCCACCCTCTGCCTAAGTGCCATGAATGTATTTACTGCAAGAGGCAATTCAGATGTCACATTCTCGCCACCCTCATGCATCTTCTGAAAGACCCGCCGTTAAGCCAGATAGGAAGCCTCCATGGGGTGAGTTGGAAGGAGATGAGAAAGACGAGGGCAGGCGGACGGGTGCTTTAAATCAGTCAAGCTGACTCTGGAGGTCAGTCAGAGCAGCACATAACTCCAGCTCAGCTCCCCAGACCTCCAAAACCTTTTCACTGTGTGCCCCTTCCGTTGGAGCTAAGCTGATTTAAAACATTTTTTTTTCCAAACAGTTGCAAAAGTAATGGCCTTGCTCTCAGCCAAAAGGGATTTATGAATATTTCACCGTCCTGTGGTTGTCTCTGTCCGGACATTGTAATTGTGTGTGTGTGCATGAGACCGTGGCACACCTGGGATAAGGTGTGCATGAATCACAGCTGTTGGTCCTTCAGGAAAGAGATGGCTGGGGGCAGATTGTGCTTCTTTTCTACAGCAGGCAGCAAGCGAGCAATTGGCTGCCATTGTGAAGGTCAGCGCTCCTAATAGACTGCAATCTTGTTGGATATTAAGAGCAAGGGCAACCTCGTGAAAACTTTGATTTTAAGTCATATTAAAGCTCTGACTGCTGTGCATGAAAGATTTAATTTCATTTGCATTAATGCACAATTTAGGCTCTTGTGTATATTATATGTTAAGCCAATGGCTTAAGTGTTGCCATACGGCAGGTTGAGTGTTTATCTGGTGTGGTTGACCACAGGGCAGCATTAAGCATTGAGAGATTTCTGCAAAGCAATCTCACACTTGCACATTATTGCACCATTCTGGCAGACTTTTAAATCAGTCTGCACTTTGTATTTTATTTAATTGATTCAAAAAATGTCCAAATGCAGTCCAAACAATTGTTTTGGGCCGGCCAAATACATTCATCACATGAGAAACGCTGCTGCCTTTCTCATCAAACCCAGCACCATATTGTAGGCTTCACTTTTCACTCTCAAACTCGTCAATCGATGGGGAACGGGAGGGGAGAGCGGTTTTTAATCTCCCTCAGACTCTGACCTTAATAACACAGGGCCACTCGTGGGCTGCCAGTTTGTTCCAAAGCGAGTTTGAGCGTATAACGTGGCATGATTAATAAATTTACAGCAGCAATATAGAGCCTGGGCCACATAGAAATAAGCAGATCACCACAGGAGGAGATAACGGACATCTGCAGTGACAATCTTCCCCAATCCTCTCAGGCGGAGAATAAGACATGGCATGATTTATTAAGTTGTCCTATACGCCTCAGACACAGATAACACATGTGATTGTGAATGTGTGTGTATATGTGTTTGAACTGGCGACAGGACTGATTGATGATGATACTGTGTTCGTCTCTGGGGTCACCTCCAGACGCCAGAGATGGTCTGGCCTTAAAATGACAAATAAAAGTAGCAATGTGTCTCTTTGTGAGTCAATGCAACAAATTCCACATGCTCCTAACTGTAAGCTAATTAGACTCATAGGACTGAATTAGCCAATACGGCTAGCTTTGGCTAATGTAGTCCCGCATGATTTTATTTCAACAAACACACATGAACCAAAAGATCGAGGAAAGGTGTGTTTCATTCATGCAAATAATTGCATCTGCAGATACAATTATCTGCACACTTTGCAGGTCGACAGATTTCCCAATCAATCCAAGCAACCAAAATAAATGATGTCCACGAAAGTGAGCAGTGTTTGACAATGAGCCCCGTCTTGCCAAACATTGTTTGTATTCATGTGGGTCTTGTTGTGGCCTAAAAAGGAAAAATCATTAGCAGATTGATATGAACTTTTACTCCAGGGTATTAACCATTGCTATTCCACAGACCTGGGCCACATTATCAAGACCACAAAGGAGAAACTACACATGGTGGTAGTTAGATACAATGAAAAACCTCGTCATCTCAGTACTGGTATTGGCAGAAATGCTTAATAACTTAATGAATAATGCTAAACGTATTAACAACATCTATGAGCTGATACCATTAAATTGTTGAGACTTGATTTGAAAGTTAAAAAGTGAATTTTACTGTAGCGCCTAATTAATATAGTTAAGTTATTGACAGAATGTGAATAGTAGATACATTTATTTTCCAAAGTATTGTAAAGTATATATTTGTGGAAAGAATGACAGTGACTTCAAGCCTTACCAAGCAGCTGCCACAGATAAGATGATGAATCATGCAGAGGAACAGGCTGTGTTTGTCTGTGTTACTTTGGAGAGTTGTCAGGGTTGAACAGCCTCTCTTTATCCTACACCACAAGCTGCTGGTTGTCGTCAAGCTCCACACTCCCAGATGTAGTAATTCACATTGGGTACTAACTGACAAGAGGACCAACCACCACCAGGACTCACTGGGAGTAACAGCGGAGTGTGACGGAGAAGCCAGTGGGGCACAAAGTTAACATAAGTGATGCAGGATGGGAACCTTTGATATGCACGTGGGAGGCGCATGGTTTATTAAATGCAAATTCTGCAGTGGTTTTGATAGAGGGCAGGGATTTGTATTCAGTTTAGTTAAAAGGCATAGCTTGAGATATTTTTCTTGTTTGCAACTGGAGACAATAATGCATGCACAGTCTCGTGGGGGATACAATATTTTCCAAAGATCTGTTCAGGTTTAGCAGGTAGATAACCGCAGTATCTTTCTGGGGCTGTGCCAATGTAGAAACAGCATTTCATTGTAGAACTGAGAGCGTGTCTGTCATTGAAATGTTCAATTAAACATGTTGTATGACAAATGATGGAAAAAGCCTTGTCTCAGGGTAAAACTGTCATAGTTTACTTTAACTTACGGCTTGTATCTCAAAGAGCTGAACAAGAAGATGCATCATTTAACAAAAATTCTAAAGTGGTCAGATTTAACTGTACAGCGAATGTAAAACCATACAGCAGGCAATTAGCTAGAACAGTTGGATGGTAATTGTCTTGGGTTTTGGCACTACTGGTGACCTTTTGACATTACACTGAGCCATTTGATTCGGTTTTAATGCAGGTTTAACTTTCCCCATCAGAGCTTATTTAAGTTTTTCTTTGCAGCCAATTTTGCAGTGATTACTGCTGTGGTTCAGTTGTAATTGTGGAATGAACTTGCCACTTTGGCAGATGCGAACCAATCTTTCCCCTCCTTTCCTTGTGCTTCCCAAGATGCTGTGATGGCAAGAGGTAGCTGTCAGAATCAATCACAGAATTTTGTAGCTTAATGTTCAATTAGTATTCCAAGGTCCTTTTTAAATCAGCAGTTTGTCAACATTGTCAAGCAGCCTGCACCGTCGTGCTTGTCCTTGGCATATTTGCCAATCAAAATTTGATGAAGCATCCAATCAACACAGATCACAGGGAACCAGCCAATGTTTAAGTGTTCATGTCATGGTGTGTATTAATTTGATTTATAGTCCTTGGTGTGTCCATTGAGTGCGTCATGGAAAACCGTGAGGCCAAGAACACAATGAAGCTCCTGGCCCTTGTCTTTATTAGCTTGGCTGCCTGCCTTCTCCAAGGAGAGAGAGAGAGAGAGAGAGAGAGAGAGAGAGAGAGAGCTGGAGGAGGATCTGGATAGTCATCCTCACACGGTGACATAAAGAGGCAAGCAGTTAGACAGGCAGACATGCTGGCAGCTAGGGAAATGGGCATAGCTTGGTAGGAGAGAAATACAAGGTGGCTGATTGGTAGGTAGGTTATCACAGAGCTGCCTCCTGGTATGTGATACAATGCTCTAGCTGTGTGTGTGTTGCTGATAGCTTTTTTTTGTGTTTTAGTTTCTACTATCCTGCCAGGTGCAGAGCACACAGAATTTCTCTCATACTGAGCTCTTGGGGATCTCTCGGCACATTGCAAAATTAACACAGTTACAGGGGAACAGATGCACAAACACACAGGTAGAGATTAGCTGGTGCAGAGATACTGTACAAGACCACCCCCATTCATTTAATATGACCCCTGTGACAGAGCGGGCATGTCAATAACTGCAGGTAGCACATACACTACTCATTGTCCACTCCCCTCTCGTAGAACACTAAGTAAGTAATCCTCATTGCTATTGTACATCCATTCACCAAGAGTGCACATAGTTAGTCCTTACTCTTACCACACACACACATGTAGGTCGCTAAATCTGAAAACGTTCAGGGGGAGTTTCATAAGCCCTGGAACATTTCATGCCTGGGGTCATGTGTGAATGCTCGATATTCAGGGAGATCTGTACCACCAACGTTGCGGGGAAAATCACGTAATGGCTTATGTCCGTCTGACGAGCGAGCAAACCAATCACAAGACTTCACTGATGGCGTATTAAAATCCACGACTTGTCTACAGCTGCCTTGCCAATGCTTTTGCGGGTGACTTGAGAACTGAATATTAAATAGATTACTTAGGCAAGAAAAGCTCCTCGCTGCCATCTTCATAAATATAATAAGAGTCGTCTTCCTCAGTGTACGTACATCCCGCTTTGCCCCAGCTTCTTCTTCTTCTGTTTAATGGTGTTGCATGTTTAGAAGTGTTGCATTACCGCCATCTCCTGGTCTGGCCCATTGCCCATCTGTTCCGCCATTGCTGTAGCATGTGTTCCTGAATGTAGCGGCATTTGTGAATAGTGAATATCAGTAGCGATGCCTGAAAGGTTTTTCCAGTAATTTAACGGGAACTATGTGTGAAAGACGCTTTAGACTTTAGGACTGGGCATGAAAGGGTGCATACAGTAGTTAAATAATAAACACAATAAGAACATTCATCGTCGTCATCAAGGTCAAAATGATTCGACAAGCTGATAGTCATGTAGAGAGAGTGAGGCTGGCAGATAGGAAGGCAGCCAGGTACACAGACAATACAGAGAAAGAAAGCAACAGATGTCCATAGAACCAGACAGGAGGAGGAAAAAGGTTTGAAATTGAATGTGAGCAGCAGTGCTTCGGTTAAAGCTGGCACATTTTCCTTCCTTGGCTGTGTCTTCTTCTCCGTTTGCCCTGGAGCGCCTCTTCTCAGCATCAGCCTCCATGTCAGGGCTCATCTCACAATCTCTTGCTCTTTTTATCCTCATCCCCCTCTCCGATCTCTTTCAGCCTCCTTTCAAAGGTCATATAAAGAATGGCATCTTATTTTGTTCTATCCAAAACCAGAAAGGAGGGTGGAAGCTAATGCACTAAAGCAAAATACAAAGAGTGAAGATATATATGTGTTCATTATAATATTCTACAAACCATCAAAGGTGTGTGTGTTGCTTGAATAATTCCAGAGACTGCAGCTGTTTTAACAAATTCTACTTATATCAGAGTAAAGTAAAATGATGATGCACATTTAAACGTCATCATTACCGAGCCATTACTTCGAGGTACAATCATACGAGTTGCAGGGTTTGTCTTTCCAGTCTGGACGCTTCACATCTTCTAACATGCTGTACTGTTGTCTCTTCTCAGATGATGAAGCACGCATGGGACAGCTACAGACAGTACGGCTGGGGTCACAACGAGCTGAAGCCCCTCGCCAAGAAAGGACATTCCACAAATATCTTTGGTAAGCCGGACGAACCCCTCTCTGCCGCTGCTGTCTGTGCCCATTGGCAGTTTGCTCACACAGTTGTAAATCACGCATGGATGCACACATGAATGCGCACACACTCTCTTGCTTACACTTAACACACGTATAAACACACACACACACACACACACGCCCTGTCTTCTCTCTTGTGGACAAGGTCAGGTGATAATGCCTCTGGCAGGATGAATTTCACTTTGGGAACAGTGTTTGTGAGGAGAAGCACAAGATCAGTGACACCACAGGCAGAAAACACACTGAATCATATTATGACTGAAATGGCATAATAACCCGAAACAAAGCATTGGTAATATTTCACTAGTTATCCCGTGAATAAATCTGTGGAGCAGTTATTTTGTTAAACCATAGAGCATTGTTTAAAGCACACAATGATTCAGGTGTTAATTCTAGTTATTGCATTGTCAAACGCACTGATGCTAATAATCACATTCTCTGATATTTAAACTTAAATAAATCTATTGCCAGTAAAATGTCATAATGTTAGATTTTGCATTAGATAGTTAAATAGGGCACTAACTACTGTAGAGGTCTTTGTCAGTTAGAAGGGAAATTCCTGTTTGTAGAGAGATCAGGAGACGGGGGAATTTTCACACCATTGCAAGTTGAAGAGTATTTTTGGGGCATTTCTGCTTAGTTTTCTTGATAGTCACAGCAGAGAGAAAGTAAAAGGCAGGGAAGAGAGAGGGCATGACATGCAGCAAAGGGCCATGTAGTAGTAAGGACTTGATACACCTGCTCTAACAGGTGAACTACTGAGGCGCCAGTGTTACTGACCTTTAAGTGACTCTCCCGGTTACTCAAATGATATATTTTTCACAGAAACACACATTTCACACAAAGAAGTTTCTACACTGATCAAATAATGGCTCAATAATTAAGCAAAATATTGCTAAATGGAATAAATATCCTACAAGTTAGTTTAAAGTGGGTGTAGACCATTACTTCTCCTCCAAACATCATCAGTCGAGATGTAGCCGAGTCCAACCTCGTTTTGTTTGTCAAAGTGGAATATTTTGCTCACTCTGGCCCTAGTGGTCAAACATGTGCCTACAGTTGAATGATGTACATGTACGTGCAGAATTTGACACTAGAACGATGTTTTCACATTCATCTGCTGAAAGTGGAAAGTTTCTATGTGCTCACTGAAAATCCCATTTTCTGGGGGCGGGGCTACATGCAGGATTTGTGACATCACAAATAGTCTTGGAGCCAACCCTGTTCCAGTAGGTGCACATATACTGAGACGGGACTGTACAGTGAAGTAGGAAACACCAGTTGTCCAGCACTTCTACTTCTGGATTTTAAGAAGTAGATGTCATTTCAAAGATTTTAACAAGATAATTGAACTCTTTTTTTTTTCCTGAAAAGAACATCAGATACAAATTATTATTCAACAAAGAGTTTTTTTTTTATACATGTTATAACATGTCTGGAGGAGGTCTTATGGCACACTTTCCTGGATAAGCCCCCTAACAGGCGCTGGAGAGGTCCACACTAGCAGGTGGTGGACGCCACACGCCACACTAGAATACACCAGCATTTATTCTCCAGTGTGGACATGGCCAACACTCCATGAAAGCAGCATTCATTTAAAAATGTTTTTCTGTACTTGGTCATCTTGTTGGCCTACACTGCTACTGTACCGTCTCCTCCTGTGGTCTTGTAGATGTCACAGTGGACAGTGGTGTACGGCCCACAGTCCCAGATAATATTAATAAACACATTTCCTGATAAGTAATAGCTGGACAGAATGGCTGCGTGTTAAGCAGGCAGCGAATGATGTGCATCATTCATGTCTGTGTGACTTACTGCAACTAACGATCATTTTCATTATTGATTAATGTGCAGATTATTTTCACCATTAATAGTTTAGAATTCATCTTAATTTCCAAAACCCAAAGACTCTTAATTAACAAAGAATTACACTACCGTTCAAAAGTTTGGGGTCACCCAAACAATTTTGTGTTTTCCATGAAAAGTCACACTTATTCACCACCATACGTTGTGAAATGAATAGAAAATAGAGTCAAGACA
>JAVQJD010019358.1:0-10543 GCA_036023655.1 Nannoperca australis
GTGTGTGTGTGTGTGTGTGTGTGTGTGTGTGTGTGTGTGTGTGTGTGTGTGTGTGTGTGTGTGTGTGTGTGTGTGTGTGTGTGTGTGTGTGTGTGTGTGTGTGTGTGTGTGTGTGGTGATAAACACTGCCATCCTGTGGCAGCTGGGTGACTTACACTCCATGTATCTACTACAGGTATTACTCTACACGATGAGGCTCTGGACTGGGCTGCAGCAGGAGACCATGTCAGCCTGACCGTCACCGGCATGGACATCATCAAGATAAAGTAAACACAACTTTGTCGACTATTTATTTAATAATAAGCATGAAGGTCTGTTTTGCTCTCAGCATCTTCACTGTTTGCCGCTTACATTGGGCGATATTTATTAAGTGCTAACGGCTTCCTTCCAGTGTGGGCTGCGTGTTCTGTGAGCCCAAGGAGCCAATCCGAGTCTGCACCCGATTCAGAGCCCGAATCCTGCTCTTCAATATCGAGGTCCCCATCACTCAAGGCTTCCCAGTAGGTGCCAGCAAACATGCACTCCCACAAGCTCCTACCAACCCTTTTTTATGTTAATTGCACGTTTGTTCATTGTTTGTGCGTGTGTGTGTGTGTGTGTGTGCTCGGCGTAGATATTGCTGCATTACCAAACAGTCAGTGAGCCGGCCACCATTAGGAAACTGATAAGCGTTCTACACAAGAGCAGCGGTGAGGTCCTCAAGAAGAAACCAAAGTGAGTGTTGGGAGGTGGGTGGGGTGCACGGGTGTCATTTTATTACATTTTCTATCACAAGTAAGTATTTTACTTACTGTGTACTCCAGTTATAAACAGTTCCTCATTAAAAACTGAGTGCAGCTCTGAAGCTGTAGTAAAGTGATGAATACAGTCGCCTGCGCTGCAGTGTGTACAGCTAGTTGCATTTTCCCAAGAAGTACTTCAAATAGCTATTTATCAACTATGATAGATGATCTAGAGGAAATAACGCTGGGAAATCTCATTCTTGTGAGAACATTGATATCCAGGTGGGTGTGTTATTGTTACTTCGTGTGTGTCTTTCTTGTTAAGGTGTTTGAGTAAAGGTATGAATGCCATCGTGGAGATCCAGACCCAGAGGCCGGTGTCATTAGAGCTGTACAAGGACTACAAGGAACTGGGGCGCTTCATGCTGCGATATGTGGGCTCCACCATTGCTGCAGGGGTCGTCACTGAGGTAAAGTGTAGCTGACTCCAGGACAAAGTCAAAGCAACATGTAGATTGTGTGTTATTGATGTTTTAAACTATTCTCCTGTTCTTGAGCTTTACCGTTCCCCTCTATATATCTTTTATATCTCCGTATTTTGGCTCCAAGGAAGTAATAAATTAATAGTGAAACTCAGTCCTGTGGAAGAACCATCTTTTGAGGTGACATTAACTGTGGTTCTGTTTTTTTCCCTCTTTGCAGATCAAAAAATGAAGAGCATGTCCATTGGCGCAGAGCCAGGTAGAGTTTGCTCTGGAGACTCTGCATGCAGCCAAGTGCAATTCCTCAAGAGATGTCCCGCATGGACTCAGAGCGCCACATCCATCCATCCAACCATCTCTCTGTCCTGCTCTACAGGAGCTGCTGCACCTGGCTGCTCCGAGCAACACTAAACTGCACAGATACTGGTGCCTATGTGGCCAGATGCAGAGCGGCCTCCTCAGTTAAACAGACCAAGTCCCCCCCCCCCGAAATTACACATTTTTAATTGAGACAGAAATAAAAGACTGAGTGTTTAAAGACTGTTAATTCAAGCAGCAGTTGAAGGCAAAGCATTTGATTTGTTTTTATTTTTATCGAAGTGTGTTTGCATCTCAAATTACATAGCAAATGCTATGCTATATAGGCCCACTCTAACCAAGCTAGGGTAGTTTCTGAACAGAAATGGACTCTTGAAGTTTCTCCTCCCTCTGGATTAAGAGCGTGAATTGTCATATATGTTAAAAGATACAATACTTGAAATTCTTCTACAGTAAAGCACAAAACTGCTTTTTGAAGTGCTGATCTGTTTTTTTTTTTTTTCTATCAGCGACTCGGCTAGGTGGATGAGGAGGAGATGTGTTTCTGTTTCTCCCATGTGTTAAATCAGAAAGGTTGGGTGAAGATGGTGTGAAATGAACATGACGTCAGTAATCTGTGGTTTGGGTTTTAATTTCAGCGGTTTGAAGTGTCTTTATGTCCAACAACAAAAACCAATCCTTTAAAGACTTATGTCAGCTCTGTGGCAGATCTGTGTGAAAAGGAGCATCCTGCTCACCAACAAACACTCTGGCATCAAAACATGCTTCTTCCTGTCTGTCGAAATTCATAGTGGGAAAGGAAGTGAAAATGTAGAGGTGATCATTTCCTGTCAGGTTTCACGGTGACACAGCTGGGGTTGTTCCCAGTGGAAAGCACCACAAACAAATTAGAAATATTGTCACTGAGTAGGAGGGATTTTGCAGCTGTTACCGCTATTAGTCTCACAGAGAGGCACCAAATACACGGGCCTTAATATAAATTGGCACAAATTGAAGTAGAGAGATGATACTCAATTTTGGCCATCAGAAATAATCAATATTCATATAAAATAACAATATTACTTTCATTAAATTCATCTTCATTCTTGTTGGTTCAGTTGCCATTGTACATGCACCACAATCAGCATGTTAAACAGACTTCAGCACAGAGGGTTAGTTTAACATACCATAATAATTAATATATGCTTAATTCAACATGGCAAAGTCAGTTCCTTTGTTCTTATGTTAAGAGTTGAGTGTTGAATCTTCAGCCCATATCCTGGAATGTGGAAGTATTAGACTAGGCCCCTTGTAAATTGGTCAGTTGTCACTTAACTTTCCTGAATGTCGACCCGGAGGTCATGCTGGTAACATGACGTGTTAGGAAAGTTCATCTGAGTCTTAAAAGACTTGTTTCATGTGCCACACTCCGGAAAAGGTGGTGACTTATTTTCTCAAGGAAAGATGTAAAAATGATGCAGAGTTTAAAAAGTGCGCACAACACTTGCAGTAAATGTGTTTTTCTGTTTCTAGTGATAAACGCACGTGTAATTGCAGTGAGCAGCAGGCAAGCATGAAAAATGCTTCTCTGTTCGCCATTAGGAAAACATTTTTTTTTGTATTCTGTTAAAGTCTGCAAACTCAGGGGAACAAAACAACTCAAAATCTCAGAGAGGAACTAACTATAAGCTTTGCTGAAGATTTATATACCGTAGATTTTCGTGTGAATTATTCAGAAGCAACGAAAAGATTCCTAAGCGTACCCTGCCTGTCTGCAAAAACCTACACTCAAAAAATAGTACCTGTGTGTGGGTGAGGACTAGACACAAATTCAAAGAACAAAATGAGGTAACGAGTTGAAAGTTGAGGTAAAAAAACTACCAAACAAGAATTAGAGTCGGATACATATGTATATTATGATAGATGAGTGTGTTTGCATTTGTGAGGTTTTCCGGGGTGAGATGTTTCTTAGATATCTCTGGTGGGAGACGACCACAAACATACTGTGACAAAGTGTTGTCAGATTGTGTCTCTGATTAACAATTGGTAATCTCTTTGGTTCCTGTATGCATACACAGGAAAGTAATTGTGTGAAAGTTGGCTAAAGATTAGTTAAGCAGAGAATGGAATGGACTTTTTTTTTTGTTTGACCTGTTTTAGGTGATTAGGTGATCTATTAGTTGACACATACATATATATTTTCAACTTGTTTTCCATCATGGTTCTATGCACTTTATGTAAAGCTCTTATTTGGAAGTCGCTTTGGATAAAAGCGTCTGCTAAATGTAATGTAACTTAATATGACAAACACTGCAAAGGTACACACCATGGCAGGAGCAACGGTCTTAATAATGATGACTCATTCCAGAACGACCTTTGGATCAAGTACACACTGACAACAACTGACAGACAGACAGACAACACACTTGCTTGCTTTGGACTGTAAGTTTTACTTGATATTAATGAACTCCGTGTGAGACCCCGCAGCGGCCGCAGGGTGGCAGTGTTCAGTAAAGTGCAGGGTCTCCAGTCGTCTGCACAAAGAATCACAAAGCGCTGTTTCTTTTCTTTTAAGTTAGTTAAGAGCCACAGAATGCACAAAACCATGCAGTCAAATACGTGTCGCCTCGGAAAACCATTGAAATACAAAGCCTGGAAGTTAGTGTGCGGGCCTCCGAGGCATCCACAAGAGCCAAGATAAAAGGATGATAACGAGAACAGTAGTTAATGCCTTAAGTCCATACCGTGAAGGTGACTCACTTTTTCTGTTAATGGAACAGTGGCCTCATCGGAAGTTGCCATTCTGAATCAGTACAGTCTCTAACAGACAGTCACAGTGTTGCAATACACGTGTGTACACAAACCATAGGCTGTTCAGAGATCTGGAGTCTGTATATACAGTCTGACACAAAAGTAAAGAACCCAAGGTCTAGGTTTAATATCTGTTCTGGAGCTTTCAATCATTCCACACGATCTTTGTCAGCAGCTGGAGTTTGCACAGTTGAAACTGGACTGAAAAATGGCATGTCAAAATAAAATCAACGTTGTTTTTGCACGTTATATGGATCCAGGCCATCACAGCAAGTTCTCATACCTGTACCTTCACGTTTTTAATGAGCTATCATCAGTAGCTCTGAGAGCTGTGACCACTGTGACCAGGCCGGAGAGAATAAACGCAGTGCGTTTTATTGTGAAACGTGAGCGAAGAGGCCGCTGCACAGTGGGAGGATCAGTGCAAGGCCAGGCTGCCTCCTCTCCACATCTGGCTTCACGTGGACAGAGACGTTTGCCTGCAGCCTGCTGTATTAGTTTGATAGTTTGACAGCCATGCAGAACACCAAGGAGCAGCGCTCGCACCTGGTTCTGGAGAACTACATCGGAGGGAAGTTCGTCTCTTGTCGGAGACACCTCAACTCCTACGATCCGTCCACCGGAGAGGTGTACTGCAGAGTGCCTGACAGCGGCGAGGAGGAGGTGGGACACCCGGCGTTACTTCATATTTTGTTACACTGCACTGTGCACTTGGTGCTTTCTCTGCAGAAGAGTGGCTAATTTGTATCGAGAGTGAATGCAAGTGCATAGAATTAATAGGCCGGGTTGCTTTCCTTTACTGCCTGCAATAAAAGGCAAGTTTTGTAACGCTTTCCTGTTGAGATTCTGTTGAGGTTTTCCCACAAGCGTTAGCTCTGTGGTAATCTCTAAATTACCACACATGTTATAAATAGTTGTCCGGTTAGATGAGGTCTATTGGTGGCTGTCTGGTTCCCCTTTGGCCTGTGTTTTGCATATGTTGCCATTTTTGAGACATTTCTGAAATCTAATCTAGTATGACCCATCTATGTTGCTGTCTTTGTATATATATTTCAAATTAGGCCTGGTCATTTTAATTTGTGTTTCTATTAACTTTCCCACTGTTAAATAACAATTATAATCAAATGTTTATTGCAGGGATATTGTGCTGGATTGCATTGTATTCTAAGCTCTGTTAGGCCTACTGTATTTTAACAGATTCAGATTTTACTTGCAGAAGGGTTTGAAAATGAATAGGAAAGTGCGTCTTTATGTTTAACAGGGTTCCATGTTAGTTAGTTCAGATGCTCCACAGGAGAGTTTCAGAGAGCCTGTAGTCAGAGGGAAGCACCTTTGCTCTTTACAGAGTCAACAGTCAAGTAATCATTAAACAATCACATACATCTTAATATGCTGTTTTCTACAGTGCAACAATTCTAGCACATTATCATTAAGGCCAGGGATTCTTCTACTTTTATTTTGTGAAATCAAAGTTTTCAGCCATTATCACGATGTTCACACAGTGTATACAACATACTTGTGCACCTCTCTGCAGGTTGTGGCCTCAATGTGGACATGAGATGTGAGAACAAGCAGAGTGATTTTTTTTCTTTTCTAATTGTTTTATTAGAAGTATGTTTAGAGCCCAGAAAATGTAAAGGGATCCTGTATTTGACTAGAAAAACTTGAACATAATTGTGTTTAAAATAAATATTTATTTAGTCGTATCTCCTTTAATCATCTTGTGACCCCTCAGATTTATCTTGGGACCACTTGGCTTCTGACTCTCATGCTGGGAAACCACTGATGTGGTGTAAGCGTCACCCGAAAGTGGCACAGAACAATGTTGTAATGCTTTACTGACTGCAGGTGGAGGCAGCGGTGGCGGCAGCTACAGAAGCCTTCCCCGGATGGTCTGCTCGCAGCCCAGAGCAACGAGCGCAGGTCCTCAACAAGCTGGCCGACCTGTTGGAGGCCCACCTGGAGGAGTTTGCCCAAGCTGAATCCAAAGACCAAGGTGTCTTATACACTTTTAACACACATTGTATCAACCCAGGAGTCAGTCAGATGATCAGTCAGGGTCAAAATGAACCTGTTTTCAACACGACTGCATGCTCAAATCCTTGAATTAGATTTATTTTCATATGCAATTTCTGTTCAAGTGGGATAGTAACTGATAACATGTTAGGGTTACAACCAACAATTCTTTTAATTATCAATTAATCTGCCAATTATTTTATTGATTGATCCCATGGTGATACCATGTTTAGTCCAACCAACAGTCCAAAACCCAAAGATATTCAGTTTAATCTGAGACAAGAGAAAGCAACAAATTCTCAAGTTTGAGAAGCTGAAACAACCAAATGTTGGCGTTTTCTTTTCTTGAAAATGGACAAACAATTCATCTAGTATCAAAACAGCTGCAGATTCAGTTTCTGTTGATTGGTTAATTGACTAATTGTTGCAATTCCATACATGTTATTACAATTATGTGGTTAGTATTATAATCAATATTTATTGTAAATGATTAAAGTGTACAGTTTTGCTTCTGACTGCTCCTCTGTTTTATAATCCTTTATGATTCCTTGTTTATGTTAATGACATGCCATAATGCAAACAAAGATCCGGACAGAGTGAAGAACTTATAGGCTACTGATGACTTTGTTCTGAATGCTCTGCTGTTCGTCACTTCTGCATCTTCGGTGCAACATTACAGGTAAAACGATAACATTTGCACAGACTGTGGACATTCCCCGATCGGCGTCCAACTTCCGCTTCTTTGCGTCATCGGTGCAACACCATACCACCGACTGCAGCCACATGGACCACATAGGCTGCCTGAACTACACTATCCGCTGCCCTGTGGGAGTGGGTGAGAGCTCAGTGTGTTTGCATTAAACTCCTGTGAGTGTTATATGTTTTCTTTATGTGATTTATAATGGTTTTGTTGTTGTGTAGCTGGTCTGATCAGCCCCTGGAATCTGCCCCTGTACCTGCTCACCTGGAAGATTGCACCTGCAATCGCTACAGGCAACACAGTGGTGGCGAAGCCCAGCGAGATGACGTCCGTCACTGCCTGGATGATGTGCAAGTTGATGCAGCAGGCTGGTAGGACCACGGCACCCACAATGCAATAGCATTCCGCGTACACACACACACAGAAGTTAGAAGGAATCTCTCATGAATTATTGCACATAAACATATAGAATTACAATAAAAACACTTAGATTTCTACCTGTCCATCTCTGCAGGCGTTCCTCCAGGAGTAGTCAACATCGTATTTGGCACTGGCCCGAAAGCAGGCGACGCCCTCGTTGGCCATCCTGGCGTCCCTTTGGTCTCCTTCACTGGCTCCACGGCAACTGCCCAGCACATCACAGAGCGGAGCGCCCCCTACTGTAAGAAGCTCTCACTGGAGCTTGGAGGTAAAAACCCTGCCATTATTTTTGCTGACGCAGACCTGGACCAGTGCATCGAGACCACTGTTCGCTCCAGCTTCTCCAATCAGGTAAGAAAAGAGTGTTAGTGAGTGTTTATATTACTATATTAAATACTTTAAAAAAATCATATATATCTAATTACTTTTGCTATTGCTATTTTTGCTATTTCTTTACTGAGACCAGTAACTTCCAGGGGTTTCTGCTGGTTGCCTGGCAACAGGTCCCATCCAAGAAATAGTCGAGCACATAACACCCTGTAAAACAACGAATTCTTGTTGTTTACACTTCAGATTTTGTGCTGATTAAACAAATGTTAAATAATGTGTTTATTAGTGAGCTTTAGAGCTGCTGTAGCAGCTCATATTTTCCCAGTGGCCCTCTAGCAGTTTTTTTTTTTTTTTAATCTTTAAAGCATTTTTTGAAAGTGCCATATAAGTAAATATTAGTTTTATTATTATTGTCATTGTTAATGTCCATAAAATGATGGCTGTTATCTGTGTGATAACCTGTTTCGTCTGTATGTAATGAGGATGCAGTGATATGATTTGTCCACACGGGGGAGATCACGGCCCCTATTTTGTCAAAAGTAGATGCAAGAAAACAATGTCCAAAACAAATTCTCTATATTTCCCCTTCTGTCCTTCTCCCAGGGAGAAATCTGCTTGTGTACCAGTAGGATTTATGTAGAGAGGAGTATTTACTCCGAGTTCCTGGAAAGGTTTGTGGCTGCAGCTAGGAAGTGGAAGACAGGTGCGCCCTCTGACCCCAGCAATAACAACGGAGCGCTCATCAGCAAAGAGCATCTGGAGAAGGTGATGAATGAAATTGTTGTTTTTCATTATTTTTAATGAACATTTATTTTATCAAGTTTAAATCCTTCTTTGTCTTGACCCCAGGTTCGAAGCTTCGTAGCTCTCGCCAAATCTGAAGGAGGCATCATCCACTGTGGTGAGGGGGTCGACCAGCTGGACCTCCCCGAGCGCAACGCCAACGGCTACTTTATGCCGGCCACCGTTATCTCGGGTATATCTGACAGCTCCCACGTCATGCAGGAGGAGATATTCGGCCCCGTCACCTGCGTCAGCCCTTTTGACACTGAGGATGAGGCCGTTTCCAAGGGCAACGGCGTGCGTTACGGTCTGGCGGCCACCGTGTGGTCCCGGGACGTGGGGAAGGTTCACCGCATGGCCAAGCGGTTACAGGCAGGTCTGGTGTGGACCAACTGCTGGCTGGTAAGAGATCTGAACCTGCCCTTTGGAGGGATGAAGAACTCTGGGGTTGGGAGGGAGGGAGGGATTGATTCCTACCACTTCTTCACTGAGGTGAAGAGTATCACAATCAAACACTAAGAGAGGAAAGGAAAATGACAGTAGTGGAAATTCTTGATTAGAGGATATTTTTCTGTTTCTCCACATTTTGAGAAAATGCTTTGTAGTTAATCTTGACATTCATCAACCTGTTGGCAGCTCTTAAGAATACCAACAGCAAATTTCTCCTTCTCGGATTACTGGAGCCTGTAATTAATTCACATTTGTAGAATACAAAAGTCAGAGAAAGTCACAATGGGACAGTACAGATAAACAAACTAGCGGTGATCCAATAGAAATGTCTAGTGAAGAGGAAATATATCACATTGCAAAACATTCATGGAATATTTATATCTGCATGACAGTTTAGGAAGTAACATAATCATTCTGAAACTAACCCCAAAAACCAAATCAGTACCTCAGATCAAAATGTAATGATTGTACTTAAGTTGTTTCGTAACACAACTGTTGTCTCAAATTAAAACATCTTATATAAATGCCACATGTAGTTTAATGTGTTTTCATTTGTACCTTCAAGTCTGAGTTATGTCGTCGTCTGTGGAGTGCAGTGACTCTTGATCTACAACACAAGTAGAAGATAGACAGATGTCAGATTCTGGGTTGTTTACAAGAAAACAGGTCTGCAGACAGATGAACATTCACTTTTATGAGCACGCTTAGTGCTTTTCATGTGTTGTGTTATCCTTTATGGTTGTGCACATGGTCAAAGTTTGTTCTGTCATAGGACTTTCTACGTCATGCAAACAGTACAGTATGTACTCTGAAGTAACTGTTTTACATGTAGCTGTTTTTATGTCCAACCTGCTGACTTAAGAAAGGTGAATAAGTGCCAGAGTGTCCCGTGTGGTGGTTGGACAACATGTTTGAAGACAGAAATACTGGTTAACTGGTTGACTGTCTGACTGTAGACGCACTTTTTAAACACCGGTCTTGAAAAATCTGGGGTGTTTCACAATAGAGCATTGGAATGATAGGATGAAGAGGATGGTATTGATAACAGTTACAAAAAAAGTTCACAAATGTGAAATATCTAAAAACAAACGTGTCAACGTATCACGTGTGAAAATCTATTTCACACTATGAAACGTGTGTCCCATTCAAAATAAACCTGAAATTGATGTTTTCACATCCAATCTTCAAGTCTTTCCAAAAACCATGTGTCTCACCTACACAGTAGTAGTTATGTGGCTTTAATAATTCTTTAATTTCCGGAAAAGAAGCCATGCCAGTGGTTCTGGGAGGCTCTGCTTAAGTACAGCACAACTTTATCGTCAGCATGCTCATGTTTTCTCTTGCACTTTGCAGCCCCTCCTCCCTGTGCCCCCTATTAAACATGTCTCCTCTCCCTGCTAAACACCTGATCATGACTTAATGCAGTGGGAGATGAGACTGTTACATCATGCATGCAGATGAGCATGCGTTGCACTCTGCTCCACTTGAGCCCTCCATGTCATTTAGGAAAAAGGAGGCACGGGAGGGACGCA
>JAVQJD010019360.1:0-99899 GCA_036023655.1 Nannoperca australis
ATCACCAGCACTCATATTATTTGATACGACATCTTGTTGTTTTTGTCCATGATTCTATGCACTTTATGTAAAGCTCTTATTTGGAAGTTGCTTTGGATTAAAGCGTCTGCTAAATGCCTAAATGTAAAGCAGCAGCCTGTAATTGAGCTGTGAATGAAGCCAGAGATATACGTGTGCTAACACGCACACAATCAGTCATGTGTAGTACTGTATATCTTTTCCTGCTGTTTGTGTCTGAAAATATGGGCACAGTCGTGTGTTCTGATTCTATAGATAGTGACATATTTAGATTAAAACCACCTCTGTCTGTTTCCCTTTATCACTCTGGGCTGCTGGCTGTTACTGTTATGTTTGTGTGGAAAAGACAGAAAGATGAATGTCTGTGTTACTGCTTCTTCGGTACAGTGTACAGTATATTTTAATCTTGGCTATACCTTTATGTTTGTGGTGAATGTCCGATGTGTGTGTGTGTGTGTGTGTGTGTGTGTGTGCGCGCATGGGAATAAGTTACGAGTTGTAATGGCAAAGCAGGGAGCCACAGTCATCTGTCTTTGTTCAACGCTGATGTCTCGTTATATATCAGAGGCAAAGATGAATGCAGTTAATAGACTGTGACACAGCCATTAACTACAGCTGTAATAGAAGTGTAATGGAATCAAACAGCCATTTCTCCCCTCAGCATAGGCAGGGACAGGTAAATGTTTCAACAGCAGTCGCTGCTGAGGCACCTGTCTTTTCCTTTCTCACCCTTGTTGTTGTGTTTCTTTTTTTTTTTTATCTCATCCAGTCCTTCCTCTTATCTCTTGTGTATTTGCACAATTTCACATTTCACCCCCACTCGTATATCATGAATAAGCCTCATCTGACCCCACCCCTCCTCAGTCTCTACCCTCCCATGGCGTTGCAGTCGTCCTTGAACCTCCATCAGCCTCCTCACCAACATCAAAGCCAGCAGATAAAAGTGTCCAGTTGTCCATTTTCCTACTGATACTCGCTGCCGCCAGACAGATCCACTGATGTCTGCTTTTATCCCCCGTGCCTTGGGAATAAAATGTGACATCTCTCCCCAACCCCCCACAGCCCCGCCGTAACCCTATTTGTAACTCCTCGTATATTCCTGTATGAAATTACCGTATTGATTGGTGAAATTGTCGTTTATGGGCGAGCTCTTGAATTTTAGTAGATAATGGAAGGCGTGCTTTGCACCAACCTGGACAGAAAATCATTGGAAAATGGAGAGCGGTGATAGAACAATGATAATATCCACATATGAAGATTCACTGTGAGCTCATGTGGCAGTCTTGCCGTGTGTGCATCACAAATGTTCATTGTTGATATTGAAATCCTACTCTCATGTGATTTTGCCTTTGGCTTACTGTGGCATATTTGTGTTCAGTTTAATGCTCGACTTGATGTCAGCGAGCCATTTGACATTTTCATCTAAAGCCAGAGCATTTTCAGAACATTTTCTCAGCGCAGACACAGTGATCTATATATAGTATACTGTAACATACAGAGATTTCACTGCTACTGCAGACTGTGATGCATGTTTGTATCCCAACTATTATTCTGATTTGTGTTTGCATGTCTGACCCCTGTGCACTGTCAAAAAAGAAAAAACAGTTCGACCAGTTCCTTATTTTCACACCTTTTTCCATCACAACAATCGATTCTGACTAAAGCATTGACAATTGCCTGCCATGTCTGTGTGCAAATTTCTCCGATACAGCGCTAAATCAATCGGAAAGCACATCTCCTAAACATATCGACGTTAGTTCTGTAATGAGATATGCCTCTGACCATTGACTAAGGTCCTGGCTCTCGTCAGCTCATGGATAAACTATTTTAAAATCTAAACACTGTCGATATACCATGAAGGCGGTCGTCCTTGGAGACATGCTTAAAATAAAAATAACCTCAGCTTGATACTGCATGTATCTCATTACAATGTGAGAAGACATGTGCTGAAAAGATAAGATTTGTGGGACTTTTTAAGCTCCATTGGCCTTGAAGGACAGCATTGGATGTCAGCGGCTTGTGAAGCAGTTGATGAGATTTTTGTCTGAATCAACTTGCATGATGGGAAAATGTTATCTAAAATGTTCCAAGGCGGCTAGCAACACTTCAAACAAAAGACAAAACTCTTCAAAGAGATTTTCATCTTTGCATGCTAACAGGGACATATTTCAGAAATGATTATGGGTGAATAAGCTCCATCCTGTCCAGCTGAGAACAATCATGCAGTGATATACATGATGAATTGTGTCTGCTTGGTGTTTACCAGAGCTGTGTAGCTGCTTCCTGATTAATCAAACTCACCTGTTTTCGGCCCCGTCTGGGACTGGACAAACCGAGCAGTGCATCATTACCTGGTCTGATTAGACCTGGATGGCTGCAGACGGCCACAACGGGGCTCTGCACCTGCTTCATCTGCCAGTTAAAACTGCGTCATAACTTCCTGCTGCTCCTTCATTTAGCTAGTTAGCTAATCGGTTTGTCCGTCTTTCTTTTCCTTCTTTTCCTCCTTTCGAACAAATCATTTTAACACCCCTTCCTTCGAGTTTTGTGCATTTTCTGGAGATGAATGCAAAATAATAAATGTTTAGATGCAACCAAGACCAAAGCATGAAGTGAAGACTGATGTTAACATGTCAGCAGGCAGAGCGGCTCCACTGTTGGCTGCAAAGTAAATCAAGCTCAACTTGTCCTTCCACCTATTGTCCCCCCCATCAGTGTTACGAGTCATTGCTCTCCAGAGCACAATCCACCATTCTGGCTGCTTATGTAGCTGCCTGCTCGGGATTTAGTACACTTGTAAGTGATGTCACCTATAGCACAGGCACATACACACTCAAGGCCTCTGTCCTTTCTGGTGTTGAAAAGTCCTGTTAGTCAGACGGATGGAGAATTACTGCACTGACAATTGTGACACTCAATTACATGGAGTTAAACACATGGTTAGAAATAACAAGGGCACAAAAATGTCCTCGAGTAAGATACCATGTAAATTCCACGTTAATATTAGAAATGTACTCTTTTCCATTAATTTTTTTGATTAACCCTTCGATATTTGCATCAGGTAATTCATTTGAGCCCATATAATCCAGGGCTTCTTTCTACCGCGTGAGTACTTTTTTGATCGGAAAACAACTGAGTATGCAGTCTGAAGTGGTAGGAAATTTTGGCGCCATTGCAGTAGAAGAAAGTGCCAACTCCACACAAAGCGCATTCCTAGCAAAAAAATAACCAACCAATGTGCATTGTCGGTGGCAGAGAAAAACAACAACATCCTCTTCTATAAGGCCTTCTGGGAGAGGAACCTTTGCTTGCCGATGCATATATGTATTAAATCATATCATGGAAAATGCCTCCTAAAACCTGTTGGCTTTAGTGCCGGTGCAGACACACATGCACACACTAACAAATGGTACAAGAGAGAAGACATAATACAGAGAATGAAAAGCAAGCATGCACACACACACACACACACACACACACACAGCCAGACAGGAGCAGTGAAGCAGGCAGGCTCACCTTGCTGTGTACTCTGTGAATCAGATGTAAATGTGCTGCTCACCTTGCCACCGCAGGATCCCGCTGCGATCAAAGCCTTTTTAAGAGACATGACTGCTCTGCTCAGAAGAATATCACTGCAGGTGGAGACACAGGCATTTTAATTACATTGTTTGTATGTGTGTGTGTGTGTGTGTGTGTGTGTGTGTGTGCACATGTGCACTTGCTAGCAGACACGCATGCATATGGATGTGCCTGTGCATGTCATTTTTTGTCCGTACAGGTGTGTTTGCATTCTAGCATTTCTTCGCGTGTTTCCGTACAGTATGTGTGGATGTGATTCTGCATGTGTGTGTGTGTGTGTGTTTACGTGCATATGTTAGCAGGTTAGCAAGTGTGACTCCAGGCTGCCAATGGTATCTCAAAGACGCAGGTGGATCTCCTAGAAGCATCTTTTTTCTTTGTTACAGCAGCAGCCACAGTGCTCCGAGGCTCAGCCACCTGCTGTTTACATTACAAGCCTCCAGACCATAAAGCATATCCATGCAGGTCTTTGTGTCAGCATATTTAACAATGTTCCAGACGTCTGAAAATGCAGCATTTTGGCCCCTTTGACACATTTTGTAGTTCACCTTTGCAAATTCATTTGAGTGTGAAAGGTTGTGCGAAATATATCTGTGCAGCGACGGATATTAGCAGCTTCATAAATGGTTTATGACACCGACACAACAACAGTATATGAAGCCAATGACTCAGAAGGAGCCCAGAGAGAGATAGAGAGAGAGAGAGCTCTGCCACACAACTCTGTGGTGTCTTGAAGATAGTCAAACAATTTTCAAGACCAGCAACTTTCAAGTCTATAAAAATTGATCTGTTTGTCATGAGAGGAGACCCATTTGGGATTCCTCAAGCATGAAATCTTTGTGAAATGGGTGTATCAATCAGAAAAACAGAGAGACAGAGATTGAAAGATGATAGAGGGAAAGAGAGAGATGAGAAAGGACTGAGAGGAAAAGCCAGAGAATAAAAAAAAGACCATATCACTTTAATTTAGTCATTGTTTCACCTTTCCTAAATCCTTTCAAGAAGAAAGGCAGTCTTGCTGCCGTCTCTCTCTGAGCTAAGAGCAGCAGAATATCACTGCGCTGTCACAGCAGATGAAAAGCAATCGGCTCCTGTTACATGTAGAAGTGTATGATATCTTGTGTCTTCCTTATGTTTCTAATAATGGAGGGCTACTGTCAGATCATTGCTTTGTATTCTACAGTATTGGTGTAGCATCTGTTTACATAAAACGCATTACAACTTCAGCATCCAATAGGCTGATATTTCTCTGTAGATGCTGAGCTCAGACACAGACGGGACCAAAAGTGGCTCAACAAGCATCTGCTCATGTTTGCAAAGCTGCCAGAAATCATTATTCACCAACAAAGTCACATTGTCGACTCTGATTGTCTTCTGAATTGAGGTGGATGGAACCTCAGTCATGGGCTACATTTGTATGTCTGCGTGTAAGCTACTTAGTAAAAATATGTACTGTGCGTTTATACAGTGATTTCGAGAAAGTTCTATATTAAAAATCTGACTTTGGGCACTGTGTGTAGAATGAATATAAATCGTTTATTGAGGGGGGGCAATAGTATTTCGGCATTTGAAGACATCTCTATTTTTATCTGTACTATAAACCCCTGTTTATCTTTTTTTTATAGTGTCTTATGCGCCTCTTATCACCTGTCATGTCAAGTTATATTGCATAAAATCACAGTTTTGTCTCAGTGAAAGGCTATTTACAATCTGTACAACATGACACACTTTAATTCTCAAATCATGCAAGCAACAGGGAATGGATCCCTCACCCGTGGCAGCTGAATGAGATGTGAATGTCGTCATCGTGTGATGACAGTGATGTTGAACTGCATACTGTGGCATGTAAACAATTGAATTCATCCTCTTTCGCTTTTCAGCGTCTGCACAAACACTGATGCACGCAGCGTTCGTGTGAGATTGCATCTTGTATCAAACCGCTTGTTATTCACTCCTTTGAATGGTCTGTTATGGTACACTGTGTGAATGGGTTCACTTTAGTAGCTTGCAAGCACACTAGCATTGCAAGCAAAGAAACATAACATACTTTGGGGTTTACCAAGTGTCTTTTTTTATTTTTATATTTGCTGCTCCTCTTAAGAAAGAATGTGGTGAACTTTGCTTAGCAGGTACAACATCGCATGTATGCCCCATTGTTGTAAACCTGCTGTATTATATCTTAAAACAACAATCAAATGGCACTAAGAAGGATTAAAATGATAAATGAGGTCAAGAATCACAATTGCTCATAATCACTATACCCACAAGCACTGTGGTTCCTTCAGGACACAAGAATTTGGATCCTTGCCTGGTTTGAATAAATTATCAGATGATATTGTTTTTACATACAGGTGTATTTCCTGCAATTCAAGATTTTTACTATATGATAGCAAAGATCATTTGGGGTACATGAACACATCTTCATGCATATGTAGTGGAGGACGATGGCAGACAGAAAGCCAGGTACGAGAATTTGATTAATTTACACTCGTGCTTTGTGTTATTCATAAGGACTGGCTGTGGTCCTCTGTGCCGCCACACCTGCACTTTGAATGTCTGTCACGCTCTCTCAAGGTTGAGAATGAGTTGTCAGGATCAGAGAGTATGATGGTCATATCCTGCCTCTGTCTGAGAGGGACATTCAGTCGAGAACAATACATCCTTACCTGAAGCAGACAATGAGCTGCCATGGAGATATAATGGGAAGCCATAACTACACTCTCCAGCCATTACAGTCACAGAAAGCACGTTGATGTTCAGAAGACCTTTTAAACTTTCATGCAAAATGGCTAAAACAATCACGAGCAACTGGGAAACTTGACCTTGTAAGGTATTATGATCATATTTATGACTTAGGACTGTTGTTAAAAGACATTATTACCACTATACACCACTGTTACAAATGCTATTGCCATATTATTGGCAACATAACTTATTTCCTCATAGAAGTGATTGATTTATTCAGTTACTGGCGGCACTGACAGCTTGACATTGTTCATATGGTTCAGAGAATTACATATGCCTCAACTCCAGTACAAAAGTGGTGAATTGGATTGAAAAAAAACATTTAAATGTACATTTATATGATCCACAGACCTCAGTGTGAACTGAAAAAACTATTGACAGTGACGTTTGTGGATTGTTGGGAGCAACAGGAACACTGATACTGTCAGGTAGGTGAGTGTGAGGTAGCAGGAGAAAGAACCAAATGCAGATCGTCGAGGCAGATAGGGACGGTTCAAAGATTTAATGACTGGGTGAGGATACAAATGAGCTTCCAGGCAGACACAGGTAGACAGGCAGGCAGGTGGGTCCAGGTGGACCGAAAGCAAATGCTGTCTCCAGTCGCGCACCTCCGTTAGTACACTTAAATGCAGTATACTGTGTACACTATGTACTGACTTGTGTAGTGCATTATTTTGACAGGTATGTCGTCTCAAATCATACTGCATCAATAATAATAATAATAATACTGCATTTACTGCACAAAGTGACAAATCTGCGCGCTTTGACTTTTGCAATGCCATAAATGTGTTGCCAAACTTGCACTTATAGCTGTTTAAGTGAGAGAACCAATCAGAAATCAGAAGACGGAGTGCTCTGCCGTCCTTAATGTCTGTGTGTAGTCAACTGTGGCACACCAAGCCAGGATAAGCATCTTCCAAAAGCTTTGGTGTGGTAGATCAGTACTGTGGTTACCAAAACCTCACATTCCTTGCAATGTGCAGTAGCAAAAGGGAAGTGAATGCACACTTTGGCTAACAGTAACTGTGTTAGATAACTAGCTACCTAGTGTAAATACTCCTTTACTCCCATTACAAACATGAATTTTAATTTCATTTTTACTCTAAATGTGAAATTTACCCAGACTACTGTGTACATGTGACTTGGTAAGTGAGAAAATGCAGCATGTTTATTTGTATTTTGGGTGAACAGACCCTTGAATTGGTCTATTTGTGGGGACAGACTCTCTGTTACAGGGTCACTTGCAGGGTAGGAAAGGTGCACAGCTCAACCAGAAAAAGATCTCACTCAGAGGGGCAGAGAATAGCCGGTCGCTCTAAAATGTAGCCATTAAGCCTGATTTCAGGAGTGAAGAGTGGCAGCTGAAAACTCTAAAAACAGTCAGTGCCTGTGGTCAGCGCCGCTCCCCCACCATAACATGAGCTGAAATGAAGCATGATCTCTCTCCCCTCACCCGCCACCATCATCACACACATACCATCAGCACCTGCAGCTCTGTTCCTCTTCCTCCATTTGTCATCAGCCTGGGAGAACAAAGAGAGAGAGAGAGAGAAAGAGAGAGAGTACCTGGAAATGAGTGTGGTGGTAGAGATATAATTGCTTTCTTGTCTTTTTCGGTTCCCTCCCAAAAGGAGGAGGCATAGCTGTGAGTGACTGAGGTTATCTTCACCGCACTATCTGCTGAAGAAGCACATTAATGAATAGTGCATTAAAAGTTTGAGTCTGTGCTGAACAAAAAAAAAAACACACACTATCCTGCAACTACTGTAATTTAAAAACCACAATAGCCAGTATGCAATCTTGAAAATGAAAAATAAAGGCCTTCTGGCATTGTGCGCAGAATTTCTTTTTATTCAAACAAAGCAAAGGAAAAAGTAACATTCACCTATCTGTGGTTGCAGCCTAATTGATTCATTTCACAGTTCTTCATTTATTTTAAGAGTTCACACTTTCCCTCCGAGAAACACACCATACAAGCAAATATACATTCAGGTAAATGCGGAGATTACCTTAAGGAAAAAGAGGCCTGAGCAAATAATTCAATCCATACAGAGCTGTGGTAGGGATAAAATAAAAAGTAAAAAACTTGATAAAAATGAATGTGAGGAATCCAAAAATAAAAAAGCGAATAGAGGTGATGTGGTGCCCTGTACAGATGCCTCTCTGAACTTAAAACCCAATTACTGTAGCGTGAAAGCTTGTTTAATTAGCCTTGTATGATAGGCTGCCCATCCATTACGTGGCTAATTGCCATCCTATCAGACCACATAAAACACACTATCACACTTCGGAGTCTGCATCATTGGGCCAGATGATATAATTTCCTTGTGAATCATCTGGATAACGAAAAGAGGAAAAAGGTGAACTAAATGTGAGTGTGCACGTGGATGTGCACTTGTTAGATGGAGTGCAGCGGGAATCCAGAGCTAAAATTCATTCCTTTGAGCTGGTTTGACAAAGTAGCCATAGCAATGGCTATAGCTAAAGGTGTTCATCTGTCTTAATGGAGGACAGGTTGTGTTTTGTGTGTGTGTGTGTGTGTGTGAGAGTGTGTTAGGACCTCATCAGAAGACCTCTCTCTCCCTTCTAAGCTCCCCATGGAGCGTAGTGTGGGTCTTGAGCTCATCTAAAGATAGATCTGCACTGCACACAAACTTACTTTATCACCACTGCAGCCGGCATTCCTGCTCAAATAGAGGAACTGAAAATGTCTGTTCATTTACCCTCATGTTGGTACAATGCAAAGTAAATTGCCCTCAAATCAGCCCCACCCCCCCACCCCCAAAAAAAGTCCCCTCCTTAAGCCCTGCAGTCATTTACTCCCATATTTGCTCTTTTAGTGCCCCGCCTCAGTGTATTCTCCTGATGAAATTGAAGCAAAGAACGACTATGAGTAGATTTTCACATCGGCCGGCCCATGTGAAGTAGAAGAGACTGTCATTATGCTGTTCAGTGGAGCAGCAATATCTCTAGCTGCTTGGGGACATTGGGCGCCTGAGCATAGTCGGCCTTCCCTCCTGCCTGTCTGCCCGCCTGCTTCTAACCGACTGCCTGCTTGTTTACCTGTCTGTCTGCCTGCATGGTTTCATGTGTCTGCCTCTCCGCTTGTCAGATTATCTGTCTGTCTCTTAGTCGTTCTCTTGTGTGTAGTGTGGGTTTACCTGTGTGTGTTGTACCCCAGGGATCAGGCTCTGAGACAGCATGGCAAATAATAGGAGCTTCTCTGGAAGATTACTAGGCCTTGTTCTGTCCCCATCAGCCTCTCGGTTTCTGCTCTTGTCCCAGCTCCTGTTTTAAACCCGGCTGGTAAGGTTGTCAAAGCAATTAAACCGACTCCATCTCTGTCCCAGCAACTCATCCTCATCCTTCTCCTTATACCTTATCATCCTTTCCTCTCTTCCCCATCACCCTATCCTTCACCTTTATGTTAGACATTGACAGCTGTCCTCATAGAGAGAGCTGCAGCTGAGACAAATACAGATTCTGTCCAGTCCCATGATGCATTTTGCAGCAAAGACTTACTGCACAGGAGACCTGATGAATGATCTCTCTATTGAGTGTAATTCCTTGCTCTTGTTTTGGCCTCTGTTTCTGCTTTGGAGAATTCGGTAAGAACAGGCTACCTCACACAAAATTTGTGTATCAGACGTAGAAGCAAATTCTCAAAGTGACTATAATCGATATTTTTATATTAACAATGGATCACAGGAATAATAAAAGATGTTGCTCAAGGTGAATATTCCACAGATTTCACAGTTATCACCTGACTCTACAGCTCTCATCAGTTCTGCGGAGCTTTAGAATGACTTTCAGCTCATTGTTTGGGTTTTCTGGCACAGAAAGTTACTTTTGTTTTTGATTTTGGTTCACTCTCACTTTGCTGCTTGTTCCCACATACTTTCCAAGTGGCCAAAAAAATCAGCTATTGCAGGTTTAAATGTATCATTATTATAATAATATTTAGGGAAATGTACTTGTTTGCTTTCTCCTGTAGAATGTTAAGAGTAGATTGATAAATGTCTCATGTCTGTGCAATAACTGTGGAGCTAGAGCTGGGAGTCAATTAGCTTAGCTTAGCATAGCATAAAGACTATGTCAAAATGCTAAGTTAAAGCTCCATAGTTAAGACACAAGATTAATATCAATCTTCTCATCTAATTCTCATCAAAAAAGCTAATTAAAATGTCTGGCTCCACCTTTAAACAACCATGTTATTTACATTCTGTACTTAGCAAGAAAGAGTTTATGGTTTTATGATTAATATTCACTATCACTAAACAGCCTTCAAGACACTTCAGCTGAACCTCAGTTCATCTTAAAAACAGTTTTGAAGTTCTTTTAGCTTTTTTCTGTGCAGTGTTACGGGTCAGTCAATAAATCAATAATTTACTGAATGAATAAATACATGCATAAATTAACTGATGTACGCAACAAATACATGCACAAATGAGCAAACAAAACAGCAATGTCAGGACACATCGATTAATTAAATGATGGATCAACAAATCAATCAAAATAGTGGAATTAATATGGCTGAACTTTAAAAAGCACATGACAGAGATAATTAGATTGCATAACATCCATCAATCCAGCCAGACCAATTTCCCTTACTGTAAATTAGAAATAACGTTTAACTAATGAAACAACAATTATGGAAAATCTGTGCCAGCGGCCTTCAAAAAGTCAGTTGTTTATCCAACCGGGGTGAGATTACATTTAAACAGATAAAGTGGTTTAAATACAGCTAATAGAGGTACTTTAAGTGACATGAAAAACTGCCCTTTTAAAAACAGACTTTAATTTATAGTGAGGTTTTTTTTCTTCCTCTAACCCCAGTGCTAATCCAGGCCCAGTGGTCATCATCCTGACAGCCAATGAAATCAAGCCTGGCACCCACAGCCCAACATTATTAGCAAATGCACAAGACACTCTGCCTTTGCCTGCTGGGTCTGTCTCTCCCTCCATCTTACTCTAACCCAACACACCAGAGCTAAAATTCCCTCTGACAGGTTTCTAGCCCCAGAATATGTGTGTACACTTGTGTGCTTGTGTGTGTGTGTGTGTGTGTGTGTGTGTGTGTGTGGAGGAGGGTCTGAGTGTCATGTGTTACATGATACTCGCGCCACAGAGCAGCTTTTTTGCTAATTGCAGCTATTAGGCCTCCAGAGACCATCTCAGAGTCTAGCATGGTTAATGAGGAGAGCACAGTGAGATAAATGAGACATTGTACATCTCATGTTGGAACAATGATCGAGTGACATTAGATGTGCAGTCAAGGGGCACTTGGAGCAGTTATGCTCCTCATGACCCTCGCATATTACTAAATTTTTTTTTTTGAATGGCAGTAATTAAGGTCATTATTTCTTTTTTAGGGTGCTGATTAGGTATTTGTCCCAGATTGCTCAGAGGCTACAGTGGTCTTCTAACTTTTTTTTTATCACTGTGGTAACCTACATAAATGCATGAAGAGCTAATGATTGATATATATACAGTATCTATCTATCTATCTATCTATCTATCTATCTAGATAGATATAAAACAGAAAGTCTTTGCAGCTTGGCCACTGTCACTGAATATATCCACTTGCTTTTTGACAGGGCCATGGGCTGTATAAATTTCAGAACCCACAGGTGAGTGTGGAGTCCTTCAATTAATAATGAGATATTGTCACTGTCAGGTGAAAAGAAAATCTTGCAGCTATAAAATCTTTCTTTTCAGGCAGTAAAAATAATAGACATTTTGACTTTATTTAGTGGAATGTGAAAGAGTTGTTAAACCCAAGATTTCGGAGAATTTCTCAACTCATAGAGCAGCATATACGATCCCTTACTTTAAGGGAAACATGCCGTACAAACCACAGACCTTTGAGGGTTTCTCTACACATACTGTAGCTCTAAAGGTAATGAAAGGACTTTTCATTACCTTCAGTGAGAAGGTGGTCATGTTGCTCACTGTGTGAAAACGTGGTAGACTATGTTTAGGTGCAGTGTGTCAGGGTAGTGTACATGTGGACAAGTATAGGTGTAATAAGCATGGACAGTTGAGCCCTCAGGAGAGGAGTCGTTGGTTTAATTCAATGAAATGTGGTGCCAGTTTGATAACCGCGTGCTCACCTCAGCATTTCATTCTACATCCAAACCCATTTTCTAAACACAGTAGGAGCACACAAATACCCTGTGATATTTGATGTATTAAGTCCTTTATCTCTAAGAAAAACATGTGAAAGCTTTAACAAATGTTGATTTTAAATTCCAGCTGAAATTTGGATTCTCATCACTTTTTGTTTTAAGGTAATATTAATAAACTATTGTGCATAAAAGTCCACTTCTCAAAAGAAGATAAAACTGTTTTTGGACAAATTTATTGTAAAAGTGTCTAAGCTTCAAGCCTCTGAAAGGGCAGATCCATGGTACTCTGCTGACTGAAGCACGTAATATCCTGGAAATCCTAAAAACATTCACGTTTTTCCGCCCTTTTCCAAAAATGTAGCCACTGTAGCTGGTTAATTGCCTGTGTGTTTGCAGGAACTGACGTGATGTTATGAAGTATTTTCAGTGCTTGAACCCCTTAGATATTGCACCAATCAAATTACATAGCTACATCGTCACACTGTACAAAAAAAAAAATGCGATCAGGGCAAAAGAATTGATAAAACACTTTTACAGATTACAAATAAGCACACAAATCAGCGCCCATTATATATTTATTTCTTACCAAAAAAGGATCTATGATTTCAGTTGGCCAAATTTATTCTCAGCAGACTTTTTTTTCCACTTCAAGGAAAATATGCTATGGCTTTCCTATTTTTTTCTTCTACCCACGGAACAGATATAGTATAAACAGTGTTGTCTCTGTGTCACAGTACCTCTTACATTCCTGTCAGCACAATGTTTGCAGCTGGGGTGATGGGGAAAATGAAAGATTGTTTTCTAAAGGAGGCAGATGTGTTTTTTCATCTTACAACCTGTTAAGTGAGGGATGGCAGCACATACAGTGTGTAGGCTACATACCACATTAACTGCAAGCGAAATGAGGAAACACATTCTGCTTGCGGAAATGTGAGTGAAATATTCAGATTGACATCTTAAATGTTCTAATTTCTATGCTAATTCTTATATGTATAGAAGGTATAGAAATTCTTAAACAGGATTTCTGGATATGTGGGAAATTGTCTGATAAATGACTCCCCGGGGACCAATTTGCAATCAGCACTTATATTAACACTGTGCAGCGGATGCTCTCAATGATGTTTCAGTGATGATGATAGCCACATAGTTAGACATGCTAAAGCCATTCATCTCTGTCTCTTTTGTCAGTCATAATGAAGTTATGCTCTTCATTGTAACCGTGGAGATTGAGAAACATCAAAGATTCAGTTCTTTGTTCCTTCTCAACTCCAGATGAATATATGCATTCCTTCCCTCTCACTCTGCTCCTTTTCTCTCTCATCAGTTCCTCTCTGTTCTGCTTCTCATTCAGGCTTAAATCTCTCTGCTGTCGCTCTCTGCTTGCTGATGTTGCCAGTTTTTTTTTTTTTTTTCTGAAACTCATTGCCATTTGGGATTTCCTCAACAAATTCTTCTTTCCCATCAAAGAGCCTCTTCTTCTGTGTTTCTTTTCAAGACTAGATCAATACCTGGGCACAGCAGGAGGTGAGGAGCCAACCACCGGCAGCAACAGACAAAACTATTTGTATCCCTTAATTCAACTAAGAGGTCATCAGACCGGAGGCTTGATTTCTCATCCTCTGGACAAACAAACCGATCAGTTTAAAGGCTAGCTTGACAGACAGGGATGCTGTTGATCAAAAGGCCTCATTAACATTTCAATCTGCCACTGCCCAGATAAGACAACAACGGCCATTTTGAGATGGGCGCCGTCTGTCAGACGTTCTGGGCGGCTAATAACGATGGTGATATTTCATGTATGTTATCACAATCTCCATGTGTCTATCTTTCAAATAACAGATGCCACAGGCTTAATGTGTCTACTTTCTTTTCAATGAAAGCATCGGTTTCCGTAGGTTTTGTGCTTTGCAAAAAGGCTTTTTGCCAAATCAGAAGATATATTGTGTTATTACCACTTTGAAGAGAAGGTGGAAATTCAAACATCAGCCAGGGTTTCACAGGCATTTCAAATCTTAAATGTTTGTGGATTTGAGAAACATAAATCAATTCATCAATGCATGTTACCTCGCTGGAGTTCTTTTCATCTGAGGATCAATAATCCACATCCTAAAAAGAAATCCATGGTCTGGATTTTTGCAGCTTTAAAATTTTTATTTTTTCTTTATTTCTTTTTTTTAATAGCTCCACTTTACAAGACCATTTAAAAAACAAGGCCTTAAATTTCATTCAAAGCCACTAAAGAATCAATGAATATGTTGCCTGATTTGTGTATTAAGACGATACTGTAAATGTCACAACTTCTATTTCATCCCTAAATTAAATTTAGAGGCAGGTCCATGTGCATCCCTCCGGCAGCCGGGGAAACATGTTGAGAGTCAGATAAAGTGAGTTATTGAGTCTCTTAACCTTTCAGCACCAGATCACGCCCTCGTAATTGCGAGGACGGAGAGGAGGATGCCATAGATGGCGGAAGAGAGAGAGGGCCGGATGTGAAAGAGAAGAGAGGAAACAGAGGAGGCAGAGAGAGAGAGAGAGAAAGGAAGATGTGAGGCAGAGACAATGTGAGATAAAAATAAAAGACAGAAAGGCAGGGAGATAAAATAAAAATTAAAAAAAACAACCAAAAACTCGGAATGTGTTGGGCTGGACTTAACAAATCTCAACAACTCAGCCTTGTGAGAAATATAGATATGATTTCACCTACATGTCAACCAACAGAATTATGATTGCTCTTTCTCAAGGCCAGGGTCTGCTGTGTGTGTGTGTGTGTGTGTGTGTGTGTGGGTGGGTGCACATGTTTGACTTGTGCTGCCTGGCTGCTGTTCAAATAAAATGAACAAGCCTGACTCTCACTTATAGGCCCAATAAGAGCAGTCTGAGGAGGGCTGCAGGTGCACAGGGAACTTGATTGAACTGGTCGGATCGTTCAGTGTCACCTTCCCTGTAAACAATAACGAACAGGAAACACTTTGAAAATGACGACAGACGTAATAAGATCTGTTATGGTGTAGAATGTTTTCTTGGCATCATTGTGCTCATCTCAAAAGGACCAACAAGTAAGACTTTTATTGCCCCATAGAACAAAATGACATGCTGGAGGTCGATAAAGGTTGTTGATCAATACGAGAGACTCAATGATTTTTCTCCATCCAAAAAGCAAAGCAGAGGAGTGTTATCATGCCTGTAATGTGCGTGGTGATATATCAACCCCTAACTAAACATTTCTGTTGTATTCCAGCTGTAATCGTACTCCTCTCTTCCTTCAATCTCTTGTTGACAGTTTTGGTGACAGAAGAAAATGCTGTTCAAGCTATCTACTACGATTATCTCACCACAATTGAAGCAAAAGCTCTTTTTGTATTTGTTAGTGTATCCGACTAATTCCCCTGTAGTAATAGCTGCATCAAAGATGTTTGATGAAGGCAAGTTAATTGGTTTAGTTTAGATGGGTACAATTTTAAATGATTACATTTTTCAAAATCTACTTTTTTTGCCAAACTCCAGTAAACACATCAAACCTGGAATTGATCTTGATTGCCCCACCACCACCACCACCACCAGCACACACAATCAATGAAATCAGTCCAATCAGACCGGTGTGCAGTGGTTAAGCAGGAAAGCCTGCATTTAGTGGGTTTTTCTCATTTAAATTATAGGAGCTGCTGTGGTAATGTTTCTACGCCGTCAAATTCATTCAATAGAAGTAATTTTCAAGTGTGTTTCTATGTGTGCGGGGGTGCATGCTGCTGTGTCTTTCTAAACTTGCATCTGCAAATCATACTGCTATATTCAGGAGACAGAAATCGACATGTATTACAGCGTGTGAGTATCTTATTGATCTCTGCAGTGTTGCATTTCATGCTAAAGGCAGGACTGTGGGTGGGCAGTGGGCAGCTGAGATATGTGATATGTACGTCTCAGTAGATGTGGGGGTGTTGGTGGGGGTCAACCCCACTGTCTGCCGAATTATCAGATAGAAACAGCAGCTGAGTGTGATGAAATGACCACGGTTGAGTTTTATTTTGAGTTGAACTTTTCATTTCTTAGAGAATGAATGTACTATTTCTAGTTTTAAAAGTTACCTCATGTGTAGTTTGTATGTATGTGTGCGTGTCTGTGTGTGTTTTTCGGGGGTGAACAGAGGCTGCTGTGTGTTTGTGGAACTTAGAAGTGGTTGAATGCATCAACTAAATCAGCCGCTGTCCGTCCCATTTTCCCAATCAATCCCACTTTGGATACGGCAGCAGCCCTCCAGATATTTTCTCTGGTTGGAGATCAATAGTGGGATTGAATGATTGAAGACTACTAATCCAATTTAGTTTTTTACCCCCATTTGACCACAATCTATTCAGAGGCCCTGAATTGTTTTCCCTCGCCCTCTTTAATTTAAAGTGGGCTAAATGACAGATATAGACAGAGAGTATTAGTGTCTTTGGGCCTGATTGTGATCACTGGCCACAAAGTACATCTACGCTCGGTTGGAATTTGTCATTGTACACAAACTCTGCTTTTCAGTGGTAGCGAGTGGTATCCATTTAGGTGAGTGCTGTAACAAATCAGCTGGCTTTCCACCGCATTTACCTTGGCACAGCTTCATTGCTCTGAGATGCACTGGACGCTGCAGGCACTTCCTTTGAATTCGAGCCTCTTTGAAAGTCTGGGACATAGAACAGAACAAGGCCCTGACTCTATTATGTTCAACAAACAAGCAGCAAATATGAGCCCTGCTGAAAACTATTTCAACCGCATTGCTATTTTTGGGGGATTGTTAGACTCCTGGAGAGGACTGAGGGAGAGCAAGGAGCTCTGCAGCCACTGATATTTAGATGAACACAGTCGGAGAGACCTTGGTTTCAGTTGCAGCCTTCTTGGACCATTTCAAAAGAAAACCCTGAATCTTTCCATCATTGTACTAAACAACTTGTTGGGTCACAGTCACCCATCCATGCCATCTTTCTTAATACCCTGTATTCATCCTCCACCTTTTAGTGTTCCGGTCGCGTCTTGTCAGTGAAGAACCATCAGTGGAAAGAAATGAGATACGGCGGGAGGCCTGAGAGAAAGCCATTTCCTGGTGTAAGATCAGCCACAAGTATTAAGCTGCTCTCAGGGCCCAACAAAGCGCAGGCAAAAAGCCCAGGCAGGCAGGCGGGAGCTCAGACAACAGCTAATCAGATAGAGGAAAATCACTGAGATACACTGAGGCACGGTAATCTGGGGAGAACAGAAAACAGAGGCTTTAATGTTTGTTTTGTGTTCAGAGGAAAATTAGCGTCGGAATGTGTCGCCATGTGCTGTCAGAACAAAGGATCAGGAAATGCTGATACTGAATTCATATTTTGTTCTCTCATCTCTTCATCTGGCTCTATTCTCAGTCTGCACCTTTAATCCCACTTCTATCCCCGCCCTGCCATTCTGAATCTCACATGCTTCAGAGGTTTTCCCTTTTTTTATTGGGAAACCACTGGCAGGTGGCAGGAAACAAACCCTCTACCTTTTTCTTCTCCCCTGGCGTTTCAAGCTCGTCATCAGTCTAATGCAATCAAGGCCGGCCACCTGCCCTGGGCACCGCGAACCACAGCCTATTACAACAGAGCTTTTGTCTTTACGCACAAAGACACAGAGCCTCTGTTTTTAGAAGGACTGGTATGGAGAAGTGGTATGAAGGAATGAGAGATGGGATGTCTGGTAGAGAGACAGAAACTTAATCCAGCGCAGGTTTGTGCAGCCTTTATGTTGAACTAAAAGAGATGAAGTAAAACACACACATTATGTCCCATATAGTTGATTCACCAGAGTGCATTTTCAAAGCTCTTTTTCCTTTCGCTGTTGTCATGTGAAAACCCTTCTGTTTTAAATTCAACTGAAGGATTACATTGTTATTTATAGGTTTACAATTCAACACCCTCCAGCATATGAAACCATTTGAAAGAGAAAAGAACTGTTACGCTGTAGAATTCTCACCTGACACGTGACGTGTCCTGTGGGTTAAGAGGATGAAGCAAAGGTGTATTCCTGTGTGTTGATCTATTAAGGATAACAGGTCAGTATCATGAGCACGAGGAGCTTTAGTCACTGCAGTCTTAAGGAAAATAAGACAGGAACCATTTAATGTAAAACTCAATTAATATGTCCTTTGAGTGGCAAAACAGACGACAGAGGTCTTGCATGCGCTGGCCATTTGATAATGTTAACACTAATAGAGTCTGATGTATATGTTTTATGAGGCAATAATACTTCAAGGTTTGTCATATTTTACTCTCTATGATCATATCATCCTATGTGCAGCAGATGTCATGAAGTAAAATCCTGTAAGCTGCGGTATAAAATCACAAAATCAATTCAATTATGGATGCACAAAGCAGAAATAAATGCATGCATGTTTCATGGCTCATTTCATCCAGCATTAGGGAGTACATGTCCCATACCAAGACTGGTTTCAATTTTTTATGCACTTGCTGTCCCAATGCATCTGCATGGAGAAACTATTTCTGAAGAAGAAAACAATCTGTTTGTTCTCCAAGTTTGAGAAATGGATGAGGGTCGGACATTTTTGGAAAGTTCAGGAAAGTTGAGGAGTAACAGTCTCCTATTCAATAAAGCTCCCATTGAGGGGAGGAAAACAGCAGACGCGCCTTCTTTTTTTTTTTACCCTGAGGGGAAAGTACCTCACATTGAGGCTATCACTGAAAGGTCAAGCCTCTCCGAATCTCATGGAAACTCCATTCAGGATAAACACTTCCCGTGCCATACTGGGCTCCGTCCAGCTATCATCTCTGTTACAATAACATTTCCACAACCCGGTGGGGGGATATGGGCTCCAAAGGTGTAGAGAATGTCAGAACAACGCTTTGACCTTTTGATGGTCGTGAATATAGATGGGCATCTAACACTCTGTTGATGTCAGAAACGCAGCCTGTGTTTTTCGCATTTACGGTGCCCTTTCGCTCTGTCACTGCTCTGTGTGGGCCTTTCTTTAACACACACAATTTGAACATTTAAGCATATTTATATTCAGATAGCACCTTTCGAAAATGGGATTACAAAGTGCGTTACAAAACAAAAGGAGCAACACAATATTTTTAAAAAGTAACTGGAATTCAATGGATTACTTGGAACACTTTAAAATCAAAACTTGAATTGCATTAGTCTTTTTGGTTCAAACTGATATACCTCTTTTTAATTAAATGTAAAGACATTCATGGTCCCCAGAGCATATCTACTAGACTTTTGTGATCCCCTGACTTTTCATCTAGCACCACCATGTGGTTGACATTTCTAGCTTTGAGTAAAATGTCTCGACAAATGTTGATCCCCTGACTTTTTATCCACCGCCATCCTCAGGTCAATCTGTTTTCAGCTTTATTTTGTGTTTTTATGCTTATTAGCAAATGTTAGTAACGCTGACGCACTGAACCTCGATGGTTCACATATCACATAGCATTTAACTCAAAGTGGCGCTGTGCAAGCATGGCTGTAGACTCTCAGTTTGTAGAGTCTCAGTTTATAGGTGCATCTGTCTGATAGGTTGATAGTCATAACTGACAGTAGAGACACCGACAACAAGTGAGTTTGCACATTTGCAAATACACATTCACACAGGCATGCATTACAGTTAGTCAGTCAGAACCAAAGACGTGCAAGTACAGACCCTTAAGGTTGGGTTAGGGGTTATCCGACCACATTGAAAATCAAATGTGTCAAAACCTGTTCTGAATTGCAACACAAGGCGGGGTAAAAAGACAGCTTTTTCTGGACAAGATACGGGAATAAAGGCACACATATTGAGTCTCTCCTGGAAGACGTTGTTAGTGTTGGACTTGTCTGTTCACATAAAAAGTAACAGTTGTGTCAAGAATGAAAAAAGAGAGCAAGGGAGAGAAGTTCAAACCCCAGCTTACTTTCTCCCCTCCGCACAGCCGGCCAATCACTGCGTGAAGTGGGTGTGAATGTCAGATTTCGGTTTCAGAGAGTTACAGACACAGCCTCCACAATTCCAACATTCAAAAGGTGTCGGGGGAGTGGGTTTCCGAAGCTTATTGACCGTCCGACAACAGCTTTACATCTGATTGTTGGAGTTTGATCAGATCTGTTGCTAAAGGTAATTCTTCCTTTACTCACATACTAGAGTTTCCTGCAATAAAGCGCTCTAACACAAAGTTTATCTTTAAACAACTGCAGGCCAGCAAGTACTCAGATAAAAATGTAGGCAGTAAAACAGACCCTTGAATAAATGATTCATTGTTGATAAATTCATCATTGATTATAGTGGCTGTTTGGTTAAACAGATGTATATGAAACTTATCATAAAAGGGGCCACAATATACAATTTAATTTATGTTTATTCCAAATGTTTTTGTATGGCTTTATGAGCCAGAAGCACAATAACTTGCTGAAACAATATCCTCCAAATACACTTTATCAAATGAAATCCCTCTGACTGCAGTTTTGTGGCTTTGTGGAAGCTTTGTAGTTCCACACTGTGTGAGTCTGAAGCCAGGCATGTACCTCCAGCTGAAAAACAAAGACAAGTGTCACCATGACTGGTTATCCTCCCATACAGTCAAACACAAGTGAGTGCACACACACACACACACACACACACACACACACACAAGCAACACACCGAGAAGCCAGGGCAGTGTTGCCAAGTAGCGCCCGCTACCTCTCACAAACCTCATGTTTATACAGACACTTTGTGTGGTTCTGGCTGACAGTGATGGGACTTTGTTGACACGCCACAGCAGCAGTGAGGAGATGAGTGAAAGGAAGAGGAAAGCAGGCATGAGATAATATGAGGGGGGGGGTAAAGAAATAAGAACATAATGAGAGGAGAGGAGAGGAGCCCCACGACGGGTCTACAGTTGGGAGTGTTTTAAAAAGAGAGGAAGAAAAATATGAAGAGGTGGAGGTGGAGACACACTAAGAAGAGGGAGGCAAGAGTTGCAAAGTCAGCAGTCAGGAGACAGGTGTGTGTGAGTGTGTGGGAGCCCCTGGGCGAGCTACAGAGAACCGCTGGTGTAGGCAACTTAGTGTGTGCGCACTTGTGTCTGTGTGTGTGTGTGTGTGTGTGTGTGTGTGTGTGCATTGTCCACTATGAGTAAAGATCCCGGATGAAATAGGTTCATATATCATTCTCCTAATGGCATTGGCCCAGAGTCAAATCTTTGAGATATCTCTTTTTCCCTCTCATTATTGCTTAACGACTTCAGGATCTGTCTCCATTTAGCTGTATTTTAGCTCAGCTGTCATAACTGTTGAGATTTACTGCAGAGCGATTCTTCCACTCCCACTGCATTTAGCAATCCAAACATGTCTCTGCCGGGCAGACGGCTGGATTAATAGTGAGATTTCAGTGTTTTCAAGCCATCAGGATGTTAATATCCTTTTCAGGTCCCAACATGAGGCTTTGCTCTGGCAGCACACCCTCTACGTGTAAAGGTGGTCTGAACTGAAACCATAAAATGTTCTAATATAAATGTTGATTTTGTGAGATGGTATCTGCAAAAGGGGTCATGTAAAAGCGTAGAGAGAGCAAAAATTTGTTTAGCAAAAGGAGCATGTCACAAGATAAGAATTTTTTTTTTTACTCAAATGGTGGTTACAGTGATTAATTCAAATATTTGCATGAAATTGAAAATGTGGGCATGTGGAAAAATAACGTTGACAATGAAGGTGCAGATAGAAGAGTTAGAGAAAATCAGTTTAGCAGGGATGGGGGAAAAGTGCTATCTTCTAAAAATATAATGCAGTAACACTGATCATTTGCTAACATTTTAAATTAACTTTTAAATTAAACCCAGTAAGATTGGTGCCAAACGCTGCTTAGGTAAAAGTAAGAAATTCCTCATTTAAAATGTACTTATGTTAAACAAAATGAAAAAAGCGTGACTGAAATTGGATGCAGAAGATAATTTCACTGTTTCACTCAGTTAAATCAATTATCACTCAAGTTGGGCTGCAACTATTGACTATTTTCATTATCGATTAATCTGAGAGTTTAAATTGTCAACTACATATTGGCAAAACTAAAGTTGATCTCTTCATATTGCTTGTTTTGTCCAACCAACTGTTCAAAACCCTAAAGGTAGCCTATTCAGTTTACATTGAAATAAAACTGAGAAAAGCAGGAACTCCTTACATTTTAGGAGCTGGAACCAGGGAACGTGTGGTGTATGTTCATGTTTTGTTGATCAACTAAGCATTTCATCAGTTTCATCATCTTTGTTATAGCCACTCAAATTTTGGGAAGTTATATGAGGAGATCGACACCACACATGGACCACTCTGTCCATGAAATATGAAGCTACAGCCCCGAGATGGTTAGCTCACGTTAGCTTAGCTTAAAGCATATAAATTCAATTCAGACTATTTAATTCATGCCTCAAGGGGAAATTTGAGTCAAGTGAGTTTGCAAACGCAAATACACAGACGTAAGTCAGTCACACAGATAAAAACACTTTAAAAGTTGTTTGCTGTCTTGCTGAGAATTAGATGAGAAGAACAATTCGTGGTGTCAATTTTCTCATCTAACTGTCTGCAAGATAGTGAATAACTGTATTTCCCAAAATGAATTTCATTATTCCTTTAAAATGCACAAGGCATTTTCATGATGCAGCATAACTTCAAAGGTGAGCCTGCAGGCTACGAAGCATCTCAGGCAATCAGAGTGAAAGTTCACAAACAAATTGACCACAGATGATTGTTATTTGTAGAGGATCGGGGAGGGTGCTGAGGGTCGCTGCTATATCTGGACCTGAGCAGCGAGTGCCATGCTGTGGAGGCCTGGTGGTCAGCAGAGCCGCACTTTAAAATAAACACACGCTCGTACCGAAATGATCCAAACAGGAACACTCATCCATCGAAGCCAGCCTTCATTAAAGTGGTCCGCCCAACTTCTAATTATAGGATTACATTGCAGCCAGCAGGACAAACACAGCAAGGGCCTCTGGTTGGATGCAGCTGCCCCAAAACACGCTGATCACTGTACCTAGTGACCCAGGTATCCACCCACAGGCACACACTGCACAAACCACAAACACTCATTTTCACAGTGCTCGTCTCTCTCTCCCTCTCTGCAGGACGGCGCACACACTTCGCAGAGTTTGAACTGACTGACACGCTTACACACACACACACAAGCCAATACACAAGACATATACCTGGGTAAGTATAGTGCTTACCGTGTGCCTCCCAAACAGACTTAAAAATAACTCCAAGGTGGAGCAGCACGGAGAGTCTGATAGCAGAGGGAGGCAGACGGGGTCAGGAGACCTCTTCTCAATAACATCTTATTATAGCCACAGACAGTCTGGGCTTTTAAGATGTTTTAAGAGATGACCCTTGGGAGCCCGTATCACCACTTAAGAGTCCTAATTGGAGGGGGAACTAGCATCCTTTTTGTCCTTTTCTATTTTCTAGATATTTGGCAGCTTCAGCGCACAGGACTTTCTTCTGTTTTAGTTGCTTCATTATTTCAGTCCTTCATTCATTTCCTTTAGGTTCAGATCAGTAAATCATTTTGCTGGTTGCTGATAACATGACTATAATGTGGAAATGATTGTACCTGGCAACATCCAGGTTTGGCATGCTGCAGAACTGGAAGTCAAACCCTTATGAACTGTTCCATCACTTTTAATTTGCCTGGGTTTTTAGGAATTGCGATGTTGGTTGGTCGGTCCACCACTTTGGTCCAGACCACAATATCTCCACATCTAATGGATGAATTGCCCTGAAAATTTGTTCAGACATTTATGGTTCCTAGAGGATGAATTCGACTGACTTTTCCACTAGCGCCACCAACAGTACAAAATGTTCACTTACCCTGTAAAATATCTCCTGAAACATTTACTTGATGGATTGGCATAACATGTTGTAGATATCTGTGGTTCCGAGAAAATTAATCCTAATACTTTTCCTGCAGCGCCATCATGAAGTTGGTGGAGTATTTTGTGAAATGTCTCAACAACTATTGGAACGACTAATGGATTTCCATTATATTTGGAATAGATATTCATGGTGGCCAGAGGATAACAGACTGCTGTGGCTGTCAGTAAAATGCCTCAACAACTATTGGATGGATTACCATTCAATTTGGTACAGATATTTATATCCCCTGAAGGATGAATTTGAATAACACTGGTGATACCTTAACTTTTCGTCTTGCAACATCCTCTGATTTAAATTTAAAATTGGCCAGTACATTATGATTAAATAACTGCTAAACTGCACTTTGTGTTTTGTGCTTATTAGCAAATATTATCCTGCTAACATGCTAAACTAAGATGGTGACCATGGTTAACAGTATAACTGCTTAGCGTCCGCATGTTAGCATTGCCATTGTTGCTTTGCTCAAAGAACTGCTACACCTCAGTACAGCCTTGCAGAGCTCCTACCATGGCTGTACTGTTGACTTTTAGTTGTGTTAATAGTAAGTTTCCGCTTTTCATTGATGATTCACAGGTGTTTTCCATCCAGCAAGAAATGAAATATGATTTCCAGACATTTAATTTCACTATATATCAGTTTAATTTTTACATTTTATTCCTGGAACTTTTACTTTTTTGTGTGAATTTGGTGCCATTTACTTTGTACTGCGATGAAAAACTGGCTACAGGTAGCTTTAGTCGTCAACTCACTGATTGTGATTATACTAATGAGAACAAAACAGCACACTTTAATTTACTTTTTTGTCATAATTATTCATGAAGGAATACATTGTATATTTTGTAGCTACACTAATATGTTGTAGAGTTGCTGATCTGTAAAGAGCTGCTAAGATGTGTTTTTTAAGCCCTCAGGCATCATCTTGAAGAACAATGAATTCTCTATGAATATTACATTTCTTGTAAATGAGATGCCAATTATTTTTATCAACAACTTCCATCCTTCTGTAAATAAGAACAAAGTAATGATCACAAAGAGGACACCCATCTCTCTCACACGTCCCTAATATGCAATCAAGCAGAATGTCAACCTTGCTTTGTGCTGACAGCCACAAGTGATAATTGTGTAAACAAAAGGCGCATCATTCATTCAAACATTATGAGGAAATAGATGAAAAATGATAACAAAAGAATACAAACAGTATCAAGAACAGTATCAAATAAAAGACGAGCCGCTTTGGGTGAGAGCAATTCAGAAACAAGTCTGAGGGTTTTATAATGTCACCCGGTCTCCTGTGATTGTGACTGTTTTCTCCAGAAGTGATTATCATGACAGTTTAAATGCGTCTGTGTTTACACATCTGGCTTCTGAACTGAGCAATCGTAAGTGGAGATGAGGTGGGGCCGAGAGAGGAGGAGGAGGGTCGAGGAGACGGAAGAGCAGCGAGAGCGGCGTGAGGCTTATTGGGGCCAACAGAGGGCATTGTTATCTGTAATATCCATTCAATGTGCCGTATCAGATGCAGTGAGTGCGATGCTGCTCAGGGATGGAAATTAGTCTTGTTCCCCACTCAGCCGTGGTCACGCCAAGGGCAAATTCAGACAAATGAATTTACTCAGACAATACATATGGAACACTGGTGATACAGAGGGATGTATAAATGGCAGAAACAGTGGAGGGATGTGAATGCCTCAGTAGGCAGTGCAACGTGCCCTCTCTTTCTTTTCTCACAATAACAAATAACAGTCAGCGTTTTATTTTCATGCAGCTTCAGGGTGACTTTCACATTTCATTTTAACTTAATGTACAATTCTAAAGCCTTTTTTGTTTTGTTTTGTCCAATGCTTCCGTGGTTACAACTGCTGCAGAAATCATACAATAATTGTAACCATCTATTTAACAACTGGACATAACCTGATAACAAATTAAACAAGTTGCATGTTGTTATCATGATACGTTTGCATGAAAGCAAACCCATACGTATCCATGTCAGCACTCCTTGTGGTGCTTTTCCCTTAATTTGATACCCTCCTGCATGAAACAGGAAGTCAAATGCTACAAAACCTGCTTGTATTACTAATCTATTCTAAACTGTTCATGCACTGTCGTTCTATTTTTTTTTTTACACTGAATAGAGGTATGTTATGATATGTAATATCAGCTAACAAAAGGAAAATGTCGTTTTTCATTTGGACTTGAATCACCTCTTGCCCGTAGACTTTGTACAGTAGCAAACCTCACCCTTCAGTGCGATAGCGCAGATAGGAACACAGATAATGCTATCTTGCTATCCCCTGTGCTATCTCACTGAGAGACACTGTGAAGTGTAGAGGACATAAATCTTGTGTATTTACGACCTGTGCTGTAGTCAGCTATCTGTTAGGATGCCCTGCACTCCTCCTCCTCCTCCTGATCTTATCTCTACAAGGTCTGGGTACTTTTAATACTCTTGTCACATGAGCTATCAGAGGATGGTGTTTCTCAATCAGCCTGTTACGTCATAGATTGTGATAAGAAGGAGCTATGTCAAAATCAACATGGTCATAGAAAATCATAATGTCCCTTCCAAAAGGGGAAATAATCTGATACAGCAAATACCAGAGTTTGATACTTTTGTCTACGGATTTGTTGTTTTCTTTGTCGCGACAGCTTGCACTTACTGCCCAGTAATAGATTGCGATTAATTTGGAGTTGCAAATTGTGATCTCACAACAGCCCCCTCCCATTACCAGATCCGAAGCACTAATGTTGTTTGACAGCACATAAAACGAGAGAAAAAACTCAAGTGTTGACGTGTCACCCCAACAGCGAGAGAGAACCAAGCAGTCCCGTTGAGTCCTCGTGAAAAGCTCAGCTACAAGACAGCCCTTGTGAGGAACCACTGACCCATCGACGTCTGTGATCCATGTCTGACTGACATCAATACACATTCATCTCTGCTTGTTTCACCTCAGGCTAGTAGGCCGCAGGCTACAGTGGTTGGCGTGAGATTTGGACAGGCAACAAGCATCACTTTGTCTCCCACACTCGCACTATCACTGACATCAAACACCAGAGGAGGCGATCTGATGCACCTTTCGCTTTGTTGGGAATTAGTTACTGTTAAAGGGCCCAGAAATGTCAGTGGTCGGTGTATCTTATGTATGTAAACCCCCCATTACAAAGTCATTTAGGGGAACACTTCCTTCAGTAGGAATACAATGATATTTTCTCTCTGTCTAACGCGTTGCAGTGGTTTGTTACACATTGTTAGTCGCTTGACACCTGATGCTTCTTTCAGCTCACTGTACCAACACACACACACACACACACACACACACACACACGCACACACACAATTTAGAGCTTCAGATTAGCAAAGATCTCTGTGCTGCTGTTTTCATTTTGCCTGTATATCAGCTTCATTAACATTCACAACTAATGTTTTGTTCCACTGGGTAAATTCCCCCACAGAGCTATCTTAAGCCATCTCCACTCTTCTCTCTTATGAATCTATTCTGTGTTAGTACAACACCCCCCCCCCCCAGCTCTTTTTAATTATAAACTTATCTAGGGAGGTAATCACAGACAACATGATCAGTTACTCATGCATATGTATACCGTATGGCATACTGTGAAATGCAAGCGGTTTATAACCCTGCTTCTTTACAGCCACTGGGAAGCATGGAAGCACCCATAATGCTGTGCCAATTAGCCGTAAATCACAACCATTAGTGCTCTGACTGGATATTGGAGATTTGGTAGGCTATATATGCTTCATGGGGTGTAGAGGTTAGAGGTCAGAGCAGTCATTTTATTTCTCGGCTGCATAAGTCCATTTTTTTTTCATTTAGAAAGCGCAGGGCTGAAAGGTGGTTTGTGGTTTTCATTTCATGAAGCCTTTCAGCATTATTGAAGATGTGATTGCGGCTGAGTGGCAGCAGCGCAGGATGGAAGTGGATCCTCAGACTGATGAGCGCTCTAATAGGCCTGTCTAATCGATGGATTGACTGCCGTCTCGGAGGAGATATTTCAGAGGGATTCCAGCAGATGCATTTCAGGACAAAAAGCCCGCTTTGCTGCTGCTGCGCGCGAGCTCCGGCTGAACGGTGGCCAGGGGGAAGACGCCCTCTTCTTGTGCAGCCGGGATGTGCAGGGAGGGTTTATTCCAAGTGGAATACAGACGAGCGGGTTATCTGCTTCACACGGTCGCGGTGTCTCTCTCCCTCTCTCTCTCTCTCTCTCCCCCCCCCTTCAGCCAATCTGCGCACGGCGACGCCGCGCAAAGGCTGGATCTAGTCTGGGCTGCATCATCATATTTAACACACCCACCCAGATGCACACATGCTAGAGGCGCACTCTCTCATCCCGCTGTAACGGTGCTCGCGGAGGCTGCCCGGCCCCTGCGGGAGGATCCCTGCCCCCGGTTACCTGTGCGGTTTATCGCGTTTGGCTCGCCTCGGGTGATCAGTCTGGACCTGACGTGACTGAAGTAGCGCGTCCTGGATCTCCGAGGCGGATGAGAGCGCACACTTCGACTACTTTTCGGGGAATTTCCCCTCGAAACATTTAAGAGCTGCACTTCGCGTACATTTTTTTTTTTTTTTGGTTTGTTTCTCCTGGGCCGAAGTCCCGGCTGCTCCGCGGCTGCTCTCTTCCCCGCACAGGATCGAGGCTGGATGGTGAGAACCGATGCGCGCCCTCGAACCTCTTGGACACCCACATTTAAGGGGACCCCCCCACACACACACCCACCTCCCACCCCCCGACCAGCGTGTCACAGCTGCTTTCGGATCCTACTCACTGGTCCGCTACTCTGCGTGCTCTCTGAAATACCTGGCGGTGGACGGGAGAGGGGAGAGCGGCAGTGCGAGGAGGATGTGGCTGGCGCAAATCGACCGCTGGTCTGAACTGACTCGACCTGTTTTACCTGGACGCTTGCGGATGATTTTGCGCTTCTGAAATCTCGCCCCGGACACCCGCGCGGATGAAGCAGGCTTCTGATGCTGAAAATACAAAGGCTGAACACTGAATCCTTTACTCAAGACGGCAAGTGAAGATGGGTCCTACGTGTTTAATGTGTATTTCATTAGATTGGCGTCCAGTCTAATAAACATCATCAGCGATGTAGTCAGCTTGTTCATCTGCGTGCTGATCATTTGCAGTAAATACTCACATCTGCTCAAAAGGGAGACCATGAAGATGATCCTCCTGCGCAAATTCCGCTTTCTGATCCTCATGGTGTTCCTCATCGCGTGCTCGATGCACATCATGATAGACTTGTTACCGAAGCTGGAGAGGCACAGCAACAGCGGCTGCTCCTGCTCCCACTCGCCGAGCGAGGAGCCTCAAAGCTGGGGGAAGCAGGGCTGGCCTAACAAGCACACCCTGCGGATCCTCCAGGACTTCAGCAACGAGCCCAGCTCGAATGTCTCCTCGCACTCCCTGGAGAGGACCCCGGTCACGGGCGACAAAACGCAGGCTCTCAGGAGGCTCGAGCATCACGGGCAACGCGGCGACAGGAAGAGGCAGTTCATCCAGGACGCCGCGGTGACCAAGAACATGCCGGCTCAGGGTTCAAGGTTGTCGGCTCTCTACGAGCATCCCTTATACAAAAGATCCGTGCCGCCTCTGACAGACGAGGACACGCTTTTCAACGTCAACACGGACATCAGATTTGACCCCAAAGCGGCGGATGATCACACCTGGTAAAGTGTTTTGCTCATAGAGTCACTTTTGCTCGCAAACCCTAATATATCACAATCAGCTCTAATGCATCCGAAGCTAAAAATAAACATTTAATAATTTATAAGATCAAAACAGCACATGGAAGGGCTTACAGTTGTGCTCTGTGCAATCACATGATTGTAAGTCTGCATGTGTGCTCAGGGGCTGTTGCACAACTCTTTAGCCTACATAAAAAACCTCACAATCCTCTGTCTCCCTTCCCCTTCACCCCCTCCCCTTCCCCCCTCCTCGCGCAGGAATACTGAGGGCAACGTGGACGACTTCAGCCCAACGGGGGAGCTGACGGCCGACTCCTACCCCAACTGGCTCCGATTCCACATTGGGATAAATCGATACGAGCTGTACTCCAGACACAACCCGGTCATCGATGCTCTCCTTAAAGACCTGGTCACCCAGAGGATCACCAGCGTCGGTGAGTCATAAAGAAACAGCAGGAGGGCTTCAGATGGGAGGGTCACAGTTACACTTGACTCTGGAGACATCAGCATGGTGATGTTCTTTCTTTTATCCTGACTCAAGTCATCACCACATACATTTTTGTGTTGAGGTTTAACTTGTGCTCACATTGGTGCCTGCTTGCCTCATGACACTCGGTTGAGGTTGGATAGTTTAGCCACTTTTCTAGTAGGCTATCAACTTTTAATTGCCAGAGTCTTGATCAAGGACATTTTCCACTTGTGTACTGATGGACGCAGATATTTGGTTGTGCTCGTGGATTGAACCTGTGCCACTTTGGCTGTCCAATCGCTGGGTGTCTCTGCGGAGGTCAAAGTTCAGTTTATCAGTGTCGGCAGTACTAGCAGCCCAATTAGACTGGGGTGTGCGGTGATATTTTCATACACCCACACACAGATTTTGATCCCAAATAGACAGCAGTGAACATCTGCGCTTAATAATAATGTCACATATTTTGTGAGAGGAATTTGGCACTGATGTTTGTGAAAAATCAACTATACAGCTTTCAGAAGACGCTTCTGTTGTAACCCTAAACCATGGTTACAGCAATTAAAAATCCTCTCCACCAAGTGGTTAACGTTATATTAAATGTAAAAAGTCATCGCCTCTACGAACAGACATAAGCTAGTCTGTCACACGGTGAGGCTTTGCAGCTGAATAACAACTTAAATAGCAAAGTTTCAGCTAAGTTGTAACTGAAATGACATTTGCTTTTGTTGGTCAGTAGTTTTCAGTCACTGCGTGGCGAGCACAATACCTGGAGAGGAGAAGCTGCCAACTGCACCTAAAAAATGTTTAAACAAAAACTATAAGGTCCAGTCAAATAAGAAGAGTGTCAGTCTTAACAGTAAGCCAAAGGGGAACATGTGCCTCCAATGTAATTGCGCGTACCGGTTAAGAGTGAAGTGCTGCTAAAAGATGGATGTACTCTTCTCTGCCACGGGCACTGACAACGTGAACGCACACTCAAACACACACGCGAGTGTGCACGGAGATGGACGTCAGCTGCAGGCGATCACACGACAGGCGCTGGATCTGATCAGCCTGCGCGCTCCTGCCTTACAAGGCCGAGGGAGGAATACAACAGCACAGTCTCCTCTCATGTATCCCCCACAAAGCGTCACAGTAGAACACGTCAAGCCTGAGAGCAAACCATGCAGATACACATCACTGTTTGATTCAAATCAAAGGCCGTGGCTTTTTTCTATTTGATTCGCAAGCTCACTGGAAATCTTGCTTTCCACAGAAAGCTGCAAAGAACTTAGCTGCAAGTGCAACTAGATACCTGACAGAGGTGATAATCCATGCTGGGCCCGTTATACAGACTCTATTTCTGCTTTTTTTTCCTTCTTGGGGGGATTGTCTTTCTTTTTGGCTCGGTCCAGCTCCCACATTCCAAAAGTGCTTGTCGACTCAAGGTCGCCCATCTTGCGCTCGCTGTAAAAAGTGATTGCAGATTTCAGGTCCATCTGCCAATGACAAAACTGTAACTGGCCTATAGCAAAGATTAAACTCTTATCTGGGCGTAGGATTAGCTGTTTAAAAACTAGCATCGCTGCCTGGTCACTAAAGGAAGAATTTCTCTCTTTCTGTTCTGTCTTTCTGCTCCAGATGTTGTCTAAATTTCTCCGAGTTTTTTCCTCTTGCTTTCTGTCTTTCTGTCTGGGTGGATAGAGGAAGCAGTTCTCAGCGTCTCTAGCCAGCTAAGTACATGGTGGCTCGGTAATTACAGAGCCTTAACACAGGCCTGGGGCAGAATACCAATAGAAGCCGGTTATTATCTAACTCAAGGATAGGAGTGCTTGGATGTATTATACACTGTAACCTCTTTTGGGCAGCGTTCATCAATGAACACATATTGTGCAGATATGATAAATGTTATTACAGATGGTAGTGAAAGTCTTTAACTTTGATAGCTGCAGTGCACAAGCCCAAAAAGAGACAGATGTAAACATTTTTGCAGCACGAAGTCTCTACAAATATACGCTTTGCTTACTGTGAGCGGAGGTTGAAATTATTATATTCATGGTCCCTGTATACAGTTACTCTGCACGCATGAGTTCCCAGTAATTAAAGTTAGATTTGCCTTGATTTAAAATGTCTCCACCACACGCAACTTCACACAGCAGCAGGTGAGGTCAGACGGACATTGATCTTTTTCACTTGCAATGTTTTTCTCCGTAAACATTTTGCTTCTCCTTGTGATTCCCGTATGTAAAAATAAATGAGAACATTGATTGAGGAGGTTGTTCTTTGGCAAAAGGCCACCAAAACACTGTTTCCGATCGATCAGTCGAAGAAAGAACAGGTACAGTGGCTGCTCTGCTCTTATTAATTTATTTATTTAGAATTTTATCTTTGTATTTTCGCCCTGCATAGTCCCAGCCACAGCACTGGGCCCAGTCCCACGAGTGCCTTTAGACTGGATTATCATGTACAAAAAGAGGGAAAACATGAAGGATAGAAGGATGAATAGAAACACAAAGCGACAGAGACGGAGAGAGATGGACCCCTCCAGAGAATACACAGAGAGAGTAAACAGCGGAGGAACAGAGAGCGTCAGGGAAAGCACTGGCTGTCCTTCACCCCCCCTTACTCTCCCTTCCCATCAAACAAACACTGTGACATCAGCACTCAAAGTGCAGCCACACATGCACAAAGACTCACAAACACGGACCTACGCACATATGCGTGCTTATATGCACCAACATGGCAGAGGAAATTGATGTTATAGGCTCCGAGTGTACAATGACACGTCTCTAAAATGTAAAATCAAATCAGTGTCAGTCAGTATTACAGTGTGGTTAATATAAAAAGAATATAGTCCAATTTTATCATGCGTATATGGATGACTTTGAGTCTCTTATCCCTAAACGTTATGTATTTTCCTCTCCTTATGCGACACTCTGTTGACACTGAACAATCGATAACTAATGATTAGCAGCTTAATGAATGAGGTGATCAACAGAAAAGTAATTGACAATAATTGAATTCATGCAATAGAGAAATATTTGTAAATAACAGAGCAGGTCTTATTTAATTCGCTAATGATAAGTAGCTCTGTAGTTTAATTGTGGAATACGTAATAATGGCCAATAAGAAACCACTCAGCCCTCACTTCTGGTGGGTTAATGTGCAGAATATGTCTGCGCTTGTTTGATAATTTAGATGAAGTTATGGAGTGTTCTAGTCTTTGATTGTGCTTAGCATGCTTTTCAGTGTGTTGTTTTTTATACCATAGTATAGTATACATTTGTATTTTTGAGCGAGAGAGATTTTTTGTAAACGTGGACTTCTGTTGAAGCATCTATCAACTGCTTGGACTTTATCGTTTAAGAAGGCACTTTCAAGGAAAAGACAAAACCATATATTCAACATTTAATCATTTAATTGAAGCACATTCTTTGTCAGAATTGTCAGACAGTCTCTTGTGTCAGCTTGTCAAACGTGAGGATTTGCAGGTTTTCTCTTTTTAAAGGCGTTGGACTGCTGGTTGGACTAAGACAATTTAAAAACATCACATTGGGTTGTGGGAATTTGTGCAGTTTAATTTACACAATTTTCGAATATTTTATAAGCATTTGTTGCTGCCTAATGTGCGTATCATCTTGGTAATTTGTTGCAGACTGGAGTTTAGTCAGATTTATTTGTCTCAGAGCAGAGCTGCTCTTGTGGTGAAAAAAGCTAAGCTTTACTGTCAAATGCTAATTGGATAAGTTGCAAACCTGATGGGAAAAATTCACTGTTTATTTAATTATTCATTTTGTTGGACAGTCAGCCGCCTACTCAGCACTTACAAACTGTAGTTTGGCTATCTTGATTTTTGAATGTCAGCTAGGCCAACTAGCGAACACCACTAGTTAACACCTACCGTGTAAATTGGCTTTTTTTTGTTTTGTAACTACAACTTAACTCCGGTGGGTAAAGTTGTGTCAAAGCACAAAAGACTGAAAGCACATTACTTATACCTCATTTCTTTGGTGTAACAGTGAAATATTTATAGTTGCCTTCCTTTCATGTATTGTTAATAGCAACTTTGTTTTACTTCAATAGCAATGAAGTCTGGAGGCACTCAGCTCAAGCTCATCATGACCTTCCAGAACTACGGCCAGGCTCTCTTCAAACCCATGAAGTAAGTTGTTGTTCAGTAAAATTGCATTTTATGTGCTTTACAAATAGTTCCCGCCAGCCCTATTGTTCTTCTGGTTAAACTGCCCTCTCATCTTTCCTCCTCTACTGTTCAGTGTCGGGTCCACTCTCTTTAAGAAAAAGCAATCTCTTTCATATTTACTTAAAGCTTGAGTGCCATATCACCATAAAACACCAACTATGCAGCTTTTAAACTCCACTGACTTCCTTTTCGCATTCCCACCACCTACTCACTCTCCTCACAATATCAATCTCATTTCGTCATTCTCCTCTGTGTCTATATCAAATTGCTTTCAGCACAACCTTGGTATTCGACTGAAGGCCAACATCATTCTGCTGTGTCAGATCCAAATGTTAAGTAGGCATTTCAACTCATAGGGCTGTCAGGTGACACGATACATCCTTTAGTGGCCGAGTTGGAGGTCCTCAGCCCTCAGGCAACTCTGGCTGTCATTTTATGACAGATTCATCTGATCAATTTTCTGTGGTTTGATAATGTCAAACCATCTACTCTGCTAAATGTCACAGTCTTGTTATCAGAGCATGATTTGCATGCTTGCTTGCTGCAGCTTTGACCTTTTTAAACTATATTCTTTTACATGTTTCATTGAGGAACCTTTTGGTCATATGCTGGCAGTATGGCTCTAGGGATGGCAATGTTGGTCTTTCGGTCGGTCTGTTGGTCGACCACTTGTCTGCAGATTGTCTCCACAACTTTAGGATGGATTGCCATGAAATTTGGTACATATATCTATGGTGTCCAGAGGCTGAATCCTACTGATTCTGGTGATCCCTGCCTTTTCATAAATCGCCGTCATGAGGATGAAATTTGTGGTTTTGAGTTAAATGTCTCAACATCTATAGGCTTTATCGCCATGAAATTTGGTAAAGACATTCATGTTCCCCTTGAGGATGAATTGTAATAACTTTGGCAATCCCCTGACTTTTCATCTAATGCCATCATCGTGTCAAAATGTTAATTTGTAACCATAACTAAATACCTGCAAAACTAATGACAGTCCCATCAGCACCAGCCTCAGCTGTATTTAGTGCTAATTAACAGATGTTAGCATGCTTATATGTTAAACTAAGATGGTGACCATGGTAAATATAAATCTTTAACATCAGCGTGTTAGCATTGCCATTGGGAGCATGTTAGCATGATGACATCTGCATTTAGCTTAAAGCACCACTGTGCCTAAGTGCAGCCTCACAGAGTTGCTAGCGTGACTGAAGACTCTTTTGTTGTGGCCTGAAACAGCCATTAAAGAGTTGAATTTCTCCTATGTTGGTTCCTGAAATAATTAAAATGCAGCTGTAAAAGATCAAAAGAACTAGTTTGTGTTTGTGTTATCATGCAGTCCAGGTGATGGGTTATTTGACAGCCGAGTTTGAAGTATAATTTAAGGTACGTATTTCTGGTTTACTGCCCAGCCATGGCTAAAGGCAGCAGCCACTCAGGTATCACTCTTGCTAACCCAGGGGCTACATATTTTGTCATTATTTTTCCTGAGCTGGTTCTCTGTAATGGGGCCAGACATAATTGCTTTGAGCTTTGTGATCCAACCGCAAAGCCCATATTCCTTGCCTCATCTCCTTCTGAACCCTATTCCAATTGTGATATGAAAAGATCCAACCAGTGAACTACAGCATATCATTAATGTCTCACACAAATACATGAAGAGGAGCAAAAACAACACTTTCCTTTTCCTTTTGAACCTAAGCTTACCTCTGCACACTCTGTAATACACCTTGGCTTAACTTGTAGAGGGGATAATACTCAAAACTGCGCCACTGGTAGATACTGTGTAATTTCGGATTAATTCACATTTCCTTTATCCACACTGTCATATTTAGACGATAACACATCCCAAGAGAAGTGCTCTTTGCTCCTAATCCCTCCTTGATTGGTGGATTTAAATGTCACCCCTCCTTTGTTATGGTGATTGTAATTTAATTGTGGGTTAATGGTTTTCTACAGAGGCTGTTGTCTGGCCCCTGCATGTCAGCATGGAGAGCGGGGTTAAGCCTGTGGATGATAGGTAGCGAGGTTTTCCGTGGGAGGAAAAGCTATACAGAGACTGTTGTAATTACTGCTTCAATCGTACCACACTAAGTCTGGCCAGACGCAACAAGCCTGAAATCATCCTGACAGGCCGGGGAGAGGAGAGATGAGAACAAGGTGAGAAGAGGGAAGAGGAGCGGTGTGGAGTCCAGGAGATGAAGGAGGAGAGGTGAGGAGGCTAGGGCTAGAGGAGATAGCGGGGTAAGGAGGAGAGACAGATGAGAAGAGGTGGGCAGAGAATGTTGTCAATACACGTACAGAGTCAAAATCCACAGAATATCTCAGTGCACTGCCGCAAATTTTAACCCAGACGGAAACGTGAAATGACATTTTCCGAGAAAAGGATGGGGTTGGATGTAAATCTGTTGCTTGACAGTTGTGGTTGTTTGATAATCTTGAAAAACGGCAAGAGTGAAGGGGGCAGGGCGGGGGGTGGGGGTTTCATTCCCTCCTGCTTGAATGCACTTGACTTTAACAAAATAGGGCAACCCATGCTGGCATGTGTGCCTGTGCTCATTTGGACTGCAATCAAGGTCTTGACAGATTTGCACAGTCATTCCCACTACATACATCATTTCCCTCGCAGAGATCACACACACACACACACACACACACACACACACACACACGCACACACACATCCACTTAACACCCAACATCATCTCCTCATTTCAAAATCTGCTGGTGTGTTTCCACATGGTGCATCAAAGAGACCGAGGCTGAGAGATCAAAGACTTCTCTGGCTGTGCTCTTCTGCTCGGCTCCTCTCAACTCTAATGCAAATGTGGCAGGCAGGCAGGCAGGCAGGCAGGCAGGCAGGCAGGCAGGCAGGCAGGCAGGCAGGCAGGCAGGCAGGCAGGCAGGCAGGCAGGCAGGCAGGCAGGCATGCATGCATGCATGCGGTGTCTGGGTAACGATCAACCCTCCAACCATCCATATCTGTGCAAACCTGCACTCTTGCTGCTCTCTTCTCTCTGTTTACCGGCCCCTCTGTCTCTTTCTCATTCTCAGTATTCTCCATCATTCTGCAGCTCTGTCTGCTGTTTGTTTTTCTCTCACGCGCGTTCTTTAACGAACAACACAGATGAAGAAATCCCATAACAGGCTTGCCGTATCGATCATTTAGTTATTCTCTTTTCTTCTTTTCTTTTTTCTTAGAGAGAGAGAGCGAGAGAATCAGATGCTCTGATCAGTGCCTCTGTTTTGTTCCTCTCTATGTGTCAAGTCAAGTAAAACACACCCGAAGATGATTTTACTTCTTATGTGACAGATTTAATCAGCTTCTATTGTATTGAGACACCACAGAATGATCTGCATCACCTGTTCACTATGATGTAACATAGATGAATCACCCCACTGAACTGCTGTCTGCGGTCCCGTTTTCCAGACTTGGAATAAACCCAGTCTTAATTAGTCTAATCTAAGTCAAGGCTTGTTTTGCAATATTTGTTAAGACTACAGGTCTTGTGGAATCAGCAAGGATACATGGGATGGCACTGAAATCCTCAGCTGATGCCCAGTCCCGTGTTGCTTTAGTAGACAGATGAAAACGTCATAGTCGTACTCTCTGTCACAACAATGGCATTGTAACCTGAAAAAGATGACTAAGCTCAATTATCAGCTTCGTCATCCTCTGCATCCTGTTATGCTTGTGGCCAGGGCTTAAATACCCCAGAATTATGGCATTTCTATAATTTCTGCTTTACAGCGTGAAGCTGGGAGCACTTACTGAACATATGGAACATGTCAATTTTTCACATAACCCTCAAACTATGCAGCATGTAGGCCTTTACAAGACAAGGTACAGGGGGGTGAGATTTCTACCTCAAATGGGAAAAACAAGTCAACCTAATGATGCTTAATATTGCTGTTAGCGCACAGTGATAACCTTTTTCTCTTAGCTTTTTGTTTGACCATACTGTAAGTCCTGCTGAATCATAAGTGCCATTGGCTAACTTAATGCCACGCTGCCAAAAGTGTCACCAATTATTAACATTCGGGCCAGAAGCTATGAGAAAATGAGAACAGCTTGAGATTAGTGGCTGATGGGCACTCTGTAGTGCTGTGAAAAGGTAGAGTCCCTATGGGAGGACGAACATTTTGTACCTTGAAAAGCTTACCTTCAAGTTCCAATACTGCTAATGCATATAATGTGCCTTTTGCTGTCAGAAATATCCATGTTCCTTTTAGTGCAATAGAAAGGTATGCATGTAATACCTTAAGGACCACCAGGGACCTTTGTTACAAGTATATATGCATACTGAAATAGACCTGTCCCATACAGTGTGTTTGAGTCCCAGTTGTAGCGTTGTACTTTACAGTACTTTGAACCTGGACGTCTGGGTAGAGAACACTTAAAGTGAAAACAAATTTAATTTAATTAACTTTCCCTCTTTTTTCATGTATTTCTATCTTCATGATGTTGTGCTTGTGTCAACATGGAAGACGTTATTGTGATATTTACGGTGGAATTAGTCTGAGCACACAAAGCCCATTAGATGATGAACGCCGATGATCGACGAAGGAAGGACTGATGATTGGTATAATGATGGTCTTCCGCTCCTTCTCGCTTCCACTTAATTGTATCGCTTGTCAATCAGCCGATTGCCGATGCTGCAGTCACACGTAAATCAACGTGAATATTCCTAGAAGAGATAGCTGCTCTTTCCGCTGCTTCGCCCCACTGAGCGATCTATCTGTCTATCCGTGCTGATTCGTGTCCATGAGTAATTTTTGATTGACACGTCGGGAGACGAGAGACAGGAGCCACATAATGTCACCTCGTTTGTGTCAATAACATATTGACAGCAGCACAAATAACAGCCTGGGGGAAATGTCTATGTTAAATGTGAAATGTTAGTGGGAAATTGGCTGCGTCTAAGAGTTGATGTTGCATCATCAAGCTGCACCAGCCGTGGGAGGTGAAAGAATAAGATTGAGGGAGCTTTGTCTGAAGTTGGGCAGGGCATGTCTCAACAATAACCCTTATTATGCTTGCTTAAAGCTGCCCAGATTTGTCCCCAAACAAGGCAAATACTAAACACGGAGAGACTGATAAAAGACAGGACAATTCAGTCATTGTTCTGTATGCCACTGAACAAAAGGATGTCAAACAAATGGACCCCTCTGTGGACTAACCTCCGTTTTTTGCCCCTCATATTTTGTATATATTTTGTCAGTTTGGTTTGTTTGTTTGTCAGCATGTGTGCATGCGTCCTTGTTTACTGTGTGATGTTGTATTCACAAGGTCTTCTGTGCCTGTGCTCTGACTTTGAGTCAGGAAATAAAGGGATGAACCGCCTCAGGACAAGTCATTCAGAACACAGATGATGAGCGCAGCTCTGTTTGGAAATAGAGGAAATTCACAGCAGCACTGTAGCAATACTAGAGCTGGGGGGGGCAGAACCATGTTAACCCTCAAACTGCTGGCCCGCATATCTGGAAATGGTGCAACACACACATCAGCAGCAGCATTGAACCATGACATAAAGCATTTAAACACCATCACAAAAAGTGCAGATAGTGATTAAACCCTATATTGTAAAATGTTGTGGCATACACTAGATGTAGTACATCAAGGAAATCCACTGTGAATGTATTTGCATTACATGCTTTGAATTCAAGTAAGGGCTATATCTGATGTAAGCAGTTTTCCTACATACTCAAGTTAAACTCATAATTATCCCTGTATGCACAAATGAACACACTATTCAGCACTTCTACATCTTTGTATCTCAGCGATCATTGGCATCTCCCAGCTATCACATTCAAGTTTCTCATAATTACAATGAGTCTACCTGGACTGTGAATGCAGTACGGCTTGCACATGCTTCACATCTTAAAACAGAGCACTCTGGGATCATGAACAATAACGGAATATTATAATCGCTTGTAAACGCACTGGCTGACCTCAGGAAACATCTCCCTTCTATTCATTTCTGTTGTACCACTGGTTCTGCCAGTAGAGAAAACAGTTAAATAATTAATCTCAAAATTACAGCCACTGTGAGATGTGTGATTTAGCAGCACTTAAGGCTCCGGACTGCTCTCTGCTTAATGTTTTGACTGTTCCCCCTATGGTATAATTGTTTCACCGGGGTATTATTGTGCGCTGTGCAGTTTGTGCTGAAGCCCACATTTAAGCGTTTATGGGAAAATTGTTGGAGGAACAGAAAAAGAAAAGTGTTCAAGTGCTCATTTAAAAAGAAATCCTCATACACAAGGTACACACACACACACACACACACACACACACACACCAGTCATCACATGTACTGTAGATGAAATTTGCAGTAACTGAACATATTTTTGTGCACCAGAGTGACACCAATGATCTAACTGAGCCCTCAGGCTTAGCAATCTGACCCCCTTACTGTCTTCCCTGCAGAGACTGTGACACACCGCAGGCCATTGGTTCACCAGGATCATGTATACTAGAGCACATCCGCACTGTGTTTTCCCCTGTATGTGTTAGCCTGTCAGAGAGATGGAGGAAAAACTATAAAAATCCACCCCGATGCTACAGAGCCTTAGAAATATATACTGTAACACTAATGAATTTTACTGATGGTGGATAACAGACTAAAACACCTGTATTCATCCCTGAAGAACTGTGAAAAGAGCAGAATGGGTGCGCTAGCAGAGCATCAGTGCTACAGGATGCTAAAATGACTTTCACATCAGAAGAAATGTTAGAAGACAAGATGTCATTTGTGAGGCAAGGTAGAGTTGGACAACGCTGCCTTTTTGCCAGAGCCGCATTTTTCGAAATGTGCTGAAAAATGAACCTGCTCATTTTTATTCTCTTCAGTTTTGGCATAATGTAGCACAACTGAAAGGATCAGTATTGGGCATGGTAGTGCCAGAGGGCATTGATGCAAGCCAGTGGCCTGGTTCCAATAAATTATTGCTTTTTATTCAACCAGATGGCCAAGGCCTAAAACAGGGTTGTTTTCTATACAAAAAGAGAGGTGTTTTATAGATAAAGTGTATGTTTTCCAGTGAACATTGGTCAAAAAATGGCGTACATGGAAAGGCTTTTAGCAAATATCACTAACTCTTAAAGACTACAAAATGAACCACTTTTCATGTACAAGGGGAACTTTTATACAAGACAAAACTCCGTCTATCTTGCTGTGTTAAGTGAATTTTATCTTCTGGTGTAAAAATGGTTGAGGACCTATTTACCAGGCAGATGCAGCTGTGAAATATCCTGTAATTAAAAATAAAGGGTAAACTGGCCCACTCTGATAGTAACCTGTAATATGGGGCTGAAGTTGTCTAATGGAAAAAAAACTGTTCAGACCTATGGCCAACCATACTGTTGAAAATTATGCTAACAGAACAACAGAAGGTTATGCAACTAATCTATGGCCTGGTGGGCATGGAGAAAAAAAACTGCACCAGCAAGTGTCCCACTGTAATAATCTGTTAATGTACTGCTGGCGTTCTGCCATCTACAGTAATCAGCCAACATGATTTATGTAGAATGTAGATATTATTAAGCCAGTGATGTTTTCCCTGGTAATGTATTCTAACACACAGTGCCAGTTTTAATCAGTGTGGTTGATTAGCATAATCGTTAAGTTTGACATGTCTGGTAGATGCTAACACACACTGCCTGTCTTCTATTTTACACTTTTTTTTTCAACATCAGCATCCAGTCTTCTCACCACTTCCTCACTTTGCACCGCTGTCGCTGCAATTGATATTTCACTTCAACGTGTGTGTGTGTGTGTGTGTGTGTGTGTCACAATCTTACCGCTACCTCTGACGACTTCGGACATACAGCGTTCCAAACTGTCACAGTATTCATACTGTAGTTGCCTAGGAGACAGAAAATTGTCATATTTCTTAGTCTTTGTGTGCTGATGTGTGTGCCCGTGTGTGTGAATGCATGTGTGCTTGTACTCACTCTGCAGTGATAGTGTTATGGCGAATTCCACGCATGCCCTCGCTTAGGCCCAGGAGCAGAAATGTCTTGACGATATTATCAGTCAACTGCCCCCTTCAGGTGGAGTTATCAGCTCTAATGTTGTGCTGAAGGAACGATAACGCAGCGTTGCAGCCAGCAGAAATGACAAGCCAGCATCCAATCTGCATATCAAAGCCTCGGCTAAATTCCTCTGCCATCTGTGTGTGCGCTCGTGTGCACGTTTGTGCCCGAGCAACTGCCAGAGCTCCACACACACGCACACACACACACGCACACACATGCATGTGTTTTAAATGTGTGCCGTGCTGCCATTTCTCTGCAGTCTCAGAGGCAAGTCGTTCCTGGCCCCGTCACGATCGCAAGTCATCCCTGATAAACTCGTTCATTGTTTCTTAGCAATAATAAAAAGAAGCTTAATTACTCGCCCATAGAACCTGATCCAGCTCCGCGTTTCTGTGGGAACGCAGGCTTTGATACCATCTGTCATCTTGTCTCTTTGCTTTGAAGGAGCTGTCACTCAAAGGCAGGCTTTACTCTCTGTCTGGACACAGTACACCTCAACAGCTGATGTGACAATCGCAGCAGACAGTGATTCATCTGGCCTGCGCCCGGGCCCACCGCGCTGCCGTTCTTATTGAGGAGCAGATTCTGAAAGCAGAGGCGCAGAGGGTGTTCTATGACTGGATGAGCCTTTTATGTCTTTCCTTCAATCAATTAACAAAGAGAGAAGAGGACGGTGTCATGTGTCCTGTATTTGGTATCGCAAACTTGAATTAAGTGGAAACACAATATTCTTTAGGCCAAAGACTTTACTTTATTAAAAACTATGTAAAGCTTAGATTGTAGTTCTTGACACCTTTAATGATGTGGTTACACCATAAAATTCTTTTTGAGGGGTCAATGCATGTTAACTTTATTACATTTTTGTGTTCGGTTTATTTAGTCTCAGGCTGCATGATTACAAGAAAACCTGGTCTTATAAACAAAAGCCTCACTGACTCACAACTCGCTCGTTTACTGGACAGAGTTTTGGAAACCTGTCATCTTACGAGGTTAGAGATTTTGGCAGCTGGGTGAACCTAAATAAATCTAACTTGAGTCCCTTTAACTTTAGCCAAGAGTCATGGACTCGTTTACTTTCGGTGCTGTTTAAACCACTTAAGAGCATGTGAGGAAACAACTGAGCAGTTGTTTTTCTCGGCTGCCGGCTATCAAACGTCACCATTCGTCCTCATGTACCGTTTGGACCTTGCGTTTCTTTGGGTACTACTAAGACCACCAGCACCACACTTCTCTTGGAAGAAGCACTTCCACCTGTCTTGGTTTCGGTTATTTGACCCTAAATGTTCGGTCCAAATAAACTTGTAAACGCATCCAGAGTTTATTGAAACTGCTCCAAATGTGTTTTGGGTGCCGTTAGTATCATTAATTATTGAGGAAGAATACATGTGCTTTGATGTAGCAAGTAAAGGGAGATGTTCTGAGTGGGTTAACATACCTTTCAAAAAGTAGACTTTCATTTATTTTGTTTTAACCTGAGAGATGCAATGGCTTGAAGAAACAGACGTTCTTTGTGGTTCATATAAAACATGCGGTATCTGTTATCCTGCCACAGTGCGAGACAGCTCTGGTTTTACAGAAGTATCCAGCGTATTATAGTGTGATGGATCTTCAGTCTGGTCTGCAGATCTCAAGATTCCTCTTGTGATCTTCCTCCTTGCTTTCTGTCTTCACCCTCACTAGTCGTTAACCTTTCCGTCTCTCTTCACACTGTCCCGCCGGCAGAAACTGATCCTTTTTATAAGCTGTGGTTAGTGTCAGGGAAAACACCTAAGGGGGATCATTAGACTATAATGAAGCAGGAGGTAAAATACCATGTTCACCCGTCGCTCTCCAACATTCCTGATTGTCAGGTTTAATTATGGCCCCACAAGATCTTTGGGCTTCACGTTTTTTTTGTTACTGCATTTATCTCATTTCTTCAACTCACCCTCCACCTCTCCCTTTCAGCAGATGGACACTTGGTCTAATTAGGCTTTCTCTTCCCCCTGAAGAGTGGCCCTCTGAGGGAGGTGTTCAGGAGCGTGGCATTATGAGGGCATGTTGTGATACGTAATTAGCAAACAGCAGAGTGGCGACTAAGGTTATGGTGGGAAAAGAGGTTGTGTGAACCACAGCTGTCAGCGCTCTGGCTATGGTATAGATGCAGATTAAACAACATCTGTTCCACACTGCTGCATACTGTATGAGCTTGATTAAAGTAGTCTGCTCCTACAATCCAATATCTGCATATCCCCCCCCAAGCTTCACCGCTGACGTCCTCTTCAGAGGAAAAGAAGGAGGTCGGATAGTCAAAACAAGTGATGCAACCAACCTCAGATGGGAAGATTAAAAAGCCATCCATAACGGCCAAGTCTCGACACGAATTGCTGCCTCACATGAAACTGGATGGAAAAGGTTGCATGCATAGTACCATAGCAGTCAGTCTCCGCACTCAAACAGCGCTGGTTGTTTTAGAAATGAGCATCATTTAAATGTGATGACAGCATGTAATTTGTTTCGCTCGGGATGTGCTGCTCCAGTGGCACAATAATACACTCAGACTGAGATGCCTATTTTTTATCGGTAGTGGCACACTTTGATTTTAATTGCGTATAACAATTCGGTTTCATTACAGTTTATAGGTGTTTTATTGTCACGAAATGCAAATGTGCTCATTGCTGAAACAAAAACATTAAATAACAGATTATACATTGACTCAAATAACAACATTCAGGGGAGAAATTACAACAAACTGGCACTATTTTCTCATCAATTACAAAATAAATAGGCTACCAAAGAACATCAAATACGCATCTTTTTTTATAATGAAGTCTATGTTAAGTTCTAACAGGTTCAAAGAAAGATTATTGCTAAGACTGTTATAAAAGCAGTTTTGCTTGATTTGTTTGGCCACTAGGGGGCAGCGCAACAAGCTGTAAACACAACACTGACATATAAACACTTTATATAGCCAACAGGGCCAAACATGCTTGCAAACAATGACAAAAAATAGCACTTCTTCTTGGAGCCAAAGTCGCACTTTGAAATCTCCTGAACTAATCTAACTTGCTAGCCTTTAACATTTTGTGACTAAACTGCAGCCAAATAGCCGCCAGACCACAACAATGTGTAAACTCAACGCTTATTATCATCTTTTAAGTTTCTATGGTGAACTTGTCAGCAAACAGTTGCTAATTTACACATCCAGCAGATATGGAGCAACGTTAACGCCTTGTTTGGAGTTATGTCTCTGGCTACCTGATCAATTTTATAGCTGTTCATTTCCACCAACCCCTGAGGGAAATATCTGTCTCTTTAGCTGCTTGGTGCTCTGTGCGTACGGTGGGTTCTTCAGAGATTTCCCACTGAAGACAGACCTTTTGTTGCTGAACAATGCTAAAACTGCAGAGTCAGATGATAATCCTCTGTGTCACTACGAGCGACAACTTACACAATCATTTAAACGACTGTTATTACAAAAATAAAAACGATTGTAGATTTAAATGTTGCTCAATCAATCATAAAGAATCTTAAAGCGTCATCACACTAAAATATTGGCATATCAGTGATTTTTAAAACAATTCATTCGATCAGAATGAAAAAGTACAAAAATAACAGTGGGATAGTTTGAATGTTGGGAGTGTTTTGGCCCTATACCGTCTCCCCAGTCCTACAGATTATTAATGCCAGTGGGGTCTGGATAAAGAAGGGATAAAGAAAAGACCATATGGCCGGGCTCACCGAAGGATTATGATTTGTTGTTGTTCGCAATAAAAAAGAAAGAGAGGGGGGAAAAGTGACTTCAGCATTGTTAGGCCCAGGGAGGAGAAATCAGCTTGGCAAAATGGCACGGATTAGTGTGCTGCGAGAACGAGCGCTTCTCCTACCAACTGTGATGCTGCGCTGTGTGTTTAGTTAACTCAGTGCAGCATGGGGGGGGTTCGTCCACCGCTTATTCAAATATGAGCTTTGGAGTCTCAGTTCTTGTCCAAGCATGAGCTAAATTCGAAGGAGGCGTGTCTATCTCGTCATTCAAAGTAATGATCTGGTTTAATCAAAGCCCAGCGTCTGGAACAGGGCATGGCTTTCACCTTTAATTCCACATGTCCTCCCCTAATTCACTGTACATGAACAACTCAAGCAGGCGGACCACTTAAACATGCAGCGAGCACAATCCAACACGCTCCCTCTGCTAAATATAAGAGTACAACTCATAATTTATTAGTCAGACTGAAGAGGGGCTTTCACATCTGTCATACTGTGTAAGGAAACATTAAAAGCAATTTGTTAGAGCTTTCAGCCAATATTCACCCCTTTATTCTGCATAATGAAAGAGCTGCAGTTAAGTGCAACAGACAGAAGACAAGACTGTACATTTTAATAAGCCAGTTTCTTTATTTTTTACCATGTTTCTTTTTTATTTCCTGAATTAAACGTGCATGCATCTGTCATGGTGTGTGCATCGTTAGTAACTGTTGCCAGCTGCATTTCAAGCCAGGAGAGAAACTGGCGTGTTACACAAGGGTTTTACTGCTTGCTTGGAAAATGCGTGACAGCACGCAAGGATCTAAGCCTGTGTCTTGATGACCAGTTGGCAGTTGCATTTTTCCCCCTCTTTAGTTGAAGTTGCAGTTTCTTTGCGCAAAACTGTCCATAAACTTTCTGTTCGTAAAAGTGAAAAATAATTATTCAAACACACCGTTCAAAAATAATATGTTATCAATTTATCAGTTCAGTTTAGTCTAACTCAGACTGCTGAAGCATCATATTAGCTTCAGCTGAACTGAATGATTGCACAAAATGAGGATTATAGATTTTGTCCTCCATCTCTAATGCTGGAATTGTGTTATTAAGGGATTTCTCCATGGCTGCTATGGACAGGATGAATGTTTACAGCAACCAAACAGAGTTTCAGTGTTCATATCAGTACGTGGCTATTGTTTTAAAAGAGACTTGAAAAAAAGTGTGAACCTATTCTTTAAAATGATACCTCCCAAGGACACACTTTTATCAGCACCTTTTATCTTCCTTTGCTTCTCATCCTCATTTTTCATCTAGCTTTTCACTTTTCTTTTCCTCATTCCCCTCTCTGCTTCTTTTGTAACCCTCCCTGGGCCATTTCTTGTTTTTCTCTGTCCCTTTTCTCTCCCCGTCACTCCTTTTCACCATCACTCCTTTTTCCTCCGGCCACGCCTCTCAATCTCTGGTCTTCGGAGAATAGAAACAAGAGTAGAGTGCTGCTGTAGCTCTCTACCAACAACACCACCGTCCTCTCATTTTCCTCTGATACGCTATGAGTGATTCAGCTGGGAGAAACAGGCTCACTTTGCGCTGTCCCTTTCTTCCTCTCCTGTGAGTTTATTTCTTCCACTTACTCCAGCAACCCTGACATCCCTGGAAAATCTGAATCTGGCGTTTATTGTTCCTCCTCTCGCAAAACTTGTTTTTCCCTGCTCATAAAGCCTCCCAGACAGTCCTTATAAATGCTTAACAAGGTCAGTTTTGAATTGTACTTTCCAGTAACGTCCATCCGTTCGGTTTCCTCTTGTATTTGTGAGGTTATAATGGTGGTGAAATAAAAAAAGAGTTTAGTTCCTCTAAGGTTGGAGGAGTAAGATGTGCCTTTTTTCCCTTCGTTTACTCATGTTGTCAGTGGTATCTGAATAAAGTTAGTTGTGTGTATATTTTGTGGTTAAAACTCCTGGATACTTTCTTCATTCCATATGATATTTGTTTCTCCATTCAGTTTCTCATTCTCTCTCTCTGCTTTATTTCTACTTCTGGCCATCCCTCTTCCATCTCCATCTCTCTGTTTTTTCCTGAATATTATTGCTCTAGCATTCCCTCCTCTTCTCTGCGCCCTTGCAATGCTAGTCTCATGGCTCCGGGGTTTCCCTATGTGTATTTATAGCAGATTTATAGGCGCTGAGCCCTGTTTTCTATCTGGTTATCAACCCATTTACCCCACCCGCCAATTTACCAGACACAGCCCTGGGATTTCAGGACACCACAGTCCGTGGCTGCAGTCACTCACAGCTCACCAGACCTTGATGCCTGTCCTCCCCCTCTTTCATTCTCTGTTTTTTACTAAAGTGTTCCCAAATCCCTTGATTTGTGTCCTCATGATTCATTCATGTTTTTTTTCACCACCCAGCTTTAATTATTTCTTTCTTTTACCGCCTCTCTCTGCTAACCCACTTTTTGAGGGTTTTCTCTTGCCAGTTCGTTCTCTCAAAACATTCGTAGCTCTGAGACTCTGAGCCCCTCGCAGCCCCTCAGAGGTTTTCTCCAGACATGACAGAAGAAACCCAGCTTCGACACACGCTCCTCTCCTCTGTTCTCGTCATGTGTGTTCTACTTTAGCTATGAGGTGTAAACTGTGATCCGCAGAGATTTGTGTGTCATAAATCAGACATGCTAGTCGGCATGTTGACGATTCACATCGGTGTACATTTTTACTTAATCTCTGTGTTTCTGCTTTTGCAATAACATGTGAGTCAAAAGTGGAGACACAGAAGCACACAAGTTGGATCCTGTTTCAGTGGCATGCCACCGCCTTAGCCAGGCGGCAAACAGTATAATCAGACTAATTGTCTCAGCAATAAATTTCAATCCAGACATGAAAGAATTTGGGGGGGTTTACATTACTAATTACTCACATAGTTCAAGCGCTGGGGCTAGACAGGTTTCATGCCAGAGAGTGGTGGATGGTGGGTAATCTTAAGCCAGGGTTGATTAAAACTCAAAAGTTGCGGCACAGTTAAATGACATTGTGCACAGCAACCACAAAACTAAGAATAAAAGAGCACAGTGGTAGTTTGTAGTCTGCTGTATGACTCGGAGACAGAGAGAGAGAGGGCGAGAGAGACAACGTGGGAGGCATGAGGATGAAGCGCGGCCACTTCAACTGGATTTAATGGGACGTTGCAAACGGATGTATGAATGGTTTATCTTCTCATGTCAAATTCAGCTCCACTTTGTCCTCGTTGTCAGTCATTCTGAATGAGGCGAGACACTACAGGTGAATGGAGGGGAAAACGCTTTTCATCCCATCCTAATGACATTTATATATAGACTACATCACACACTTGACATATTATACTTCCCATAATCAGGTTAGTGAATCTTTCATTAACATGCCTGAATTTGCATTTGAAGTGCATCCACTTTGTGGATGTAATTTACAGTTTCATTGTATTGCACAATACAAGAACATGTGTTAATGAACATATCAGTCAATATGAAGATTGAGCGAGGAGGTGATTAGCTTAGCTTAAAGGCTGAACACAGCTAGCCTGGCTCTGTCCGAAAGTAAAGAAAAACTGAAACTCTAAAGCAAAATGTAGATATGAAGTTGTGGTTTTACAGGGAGTTATGTGGTGTAACTGTCCATTGCAAGAGTTTGAGGCGTGAGTTTACCTTTGGACATAGTAAGACTAGCTGTTAACTTATTTCCATTATTTATGTTACGCTAAGCTAACCATCTCTTTGCTGTTGCTTCATAGTTAGCACAGGCGTGAGAATGGTATAAATCTTCTTATTTTACTTATTTGCAAGAATGCAAAGAATTAATTTGAAATACCCCAGAAAAGCTAAATTCAATCCAGGCAAATTTTACATTTTTACCTGTGTTACCTTATATTTCTCATCCATTTATGATATTTGTCAAGAGAAAGTTCAATGATGCTGCAACTATACAGCATAGACCTTTCTGAATCTGAACTTGGGCTTCCTCATTAAATCTGGATGCTGCATTAAACATTTTTGACTTGGATTTAAGGTGATTAAAAGATAGCCCCCTTTGTATCGTAATTAGCACTCTTAACAAATCACTCCTTTCACCATCACCAACATCTTTGTGATGTTCTTTTCTTTCTTTCAAGTCCAAAGCCACAGGAAATGGGGGGAATCCATTAGCTGGGTGGTTTTAGCCATCTTCCCCCCTCCACACAGACACACACACACACACACACACACACACACACACACACTGTACTTCAGTCCAGTGGAAGCATAGTCCTGCCCTGTGGGCCTGTATGACAAGGGCAGAGGAAATGGCCAGGCATTAATGGCAGCTTTGATTACTCTCCTGTCACTAATGTAGCCAACATGAAAGACAAGAAGAGGAAAGGTATGACTTCAGCCCCAATCAGAGGCAATCTGATGGCATCTACATGTAACCAGGCCATTTGGAGCACACAGAAAGGCTCTGGAGGGCACACTTACATTTTTCAATCACCATATACCTCCAAATCCAGGTTACAGGATTTTTGCTCTCATCTCTGTCCTTCCTCCTCAACTCTACAGTCAGAAGGGTGGTTGTGCTGCATTTCTTTTACCAGCTATTTGATTAGCAGAGATGCATGGCATGGCGCTTCACACGGTTGTAGACACACTGGGTGTGGCAGCTAGTCATGCAACCTGCTGCAAGAATGTAATGTTACTTGAGAAAGAAGAGGTGGAGTAACATGAGGGGGCATTGTGCTAAGAGCCTGGGTATGTTTGATTTTGTGTGTGGGCACTTATGAAAGAGCTTCCATTGTGCACCAGTGTGAATATGCACAATGTGGACAAGACACATGGTACAGGAAGTGGAAGTATCTGTTGAGACCATAATTCCTTGCTATTTTATGATTGAATCTGTATTAAATATGAGCATTTTTACTTAGCACACAGTGGCCATAGTTCACAAAATCTTAGGCTTTTGAAGATTTGACACGATAGTTCTAATAATGCAGCATTAGTATTTGATTTGATGGTTTCAGGTCCTGCGTTGGAGTAAATTGAATATATTTGCGTTTTGGACATTTGACATCATGATCATCACCTTAGGTTCAAAGATATTGTGTCAGATGTGTGTGGTATCAGAATGAATGATGCAAAAAAGTCATTACCACTCACAAAGTTCATTTTCCTCTTTGATTAGAGTTCTTTCTTTGCTGCAATTTGCAATATAACTTATCAACTCAACAACTGTGGCACTTGGGCTCGGCCCACCGAGTTTAATCTCAGCCAATGAGATTAGCTCTGCCTCCAGAGAAGCTCTGGCTCCTTTAAATGTTTGGATAACTAAATTTCCAATTCGCCATATCCGTATCCCCATGGGCACTGGTGTATCATATAAAACCTGATCATGTGCACAAAGTGCAGACAAGTTGTAATCCATTCAGTTCACAATGGGAGTCTGTGCCCAGTGGAGCCATTTGTGAGTCAACCTGAGTAATATAAACCCAGCATGGCAGCATGTATTGTCCCTGCCTACGCATAAAAACATAGAGGCGCATATAAACTTCAGAGGTGCTTTTTTTACAACAGAAAAACTGCAGCGTTAAAGGATTAAATTTAAAGGAAATGACTATATTTGAATTCAAATGCTTTCACTTAATCAATTTTGAGTAATATATGTATTATGTAATATAGCATTTTTTTAAATTGCACTAGACTTAATTTGTGTGTGAAAATGTGTTCCCATCTTATCAGCCACAAATTATGACTTCAATGGAGAAGAACTCCCTGTCGCCTTTAATTAAGATGCTGTAATTTGCCTTATTTGCCCAAATTATTGATGCTGCCGAGAAGCAAGAGCAAAATACAAAGCTGTCTTCTCAATAAGAGCAAGCGAGCACTTTGTAGAGGGGAAGCCGGACCTTTTTAGTTTGACTCAAATTTTTATGCCAGCAGTCATTTTGTGATTTTGTTTTCGAAACTCTCATTTTATGCCAAAGCTCGGATGATAATAACTTAAATTCCTTTACCAGTATTTTGAATCGAAACCCATTTAGACACATACATATTTTAAGCCATGTAAATGCATTTTAAATGACTTTAAGCACTCTACGGCAAAGTTAATAATGTGAGACAGGACCCTAGTGCATTTTAAACTATTAAACCACATTGCTGAGCTGATTGACCCCGGTGTGAGGTTCTGTGCCGTGTAACAGCGTTGATTGTCCATGTCCAGCAGATTCCAGATATCTTTTGCTTTGGCCTCAGCCTCTCTCCTGGGAACACACACACACACTCACACACACACACACACACACACACATAAATCCTTTACAAGCACCACTGTACACTCTACAGCATAAAGATGTGTTTGTGGAAGACAGCTGGTAGCCTGTGTGTGTGTGTGTGTGTGTGTGTGTGTGTGTGTGTGTGTGTGTGTGTGTGTGTGTCTACTGATTTGAAATTCAACTTTTCCACCTGCTCACTCAGCATCAAACCTGGCTGGAAATAGCATTGCCCGCAGTTCACATCTCCCCCGCTCTTTTCTCTCTTGCCTGCTCCCTCAGTCACAGATGTGGATGTGACTCCCCCGGGTGCTCTTACTCTGTGCCTGGGAGTTCATTTAGTGTCAGCTACGGCCTTATTGACTGGACTCTGCACAATGCTTACAACATATGTCCACGAGACCGTCGCCTCCTCTGGAAGTGAATCCGCTCTCAATGGAAACGCCGCTGCCATTCTCTCCTCCTTTCATTGCCTCCTCATAATTCTATTAGCGCGTCCTATTCAGGAATGGCCTGATAAGTCGGCGGCACAATGAGTTGCGCGATGGAGAGGTTCTTCTGGGGTTTGGATGGCGCTGGCCCGTGTGATGTTTCAGAGAACCATGTCTTTGTGGCTTTGCAGTGTTGCCTCTAGCAGCTACTGCTGCTTGTACAGTAAGCTGCAGTCCATCAGCTTTGAGAGGCGCTTGATGAACTTAGAAAAGGCCTGTGTCTTTTGCTCAGGCTTTCATGCTCTGCTTCTGATTCCACAAATGCATCTCAAGTGTGTGTGCGTCACTCGCATACACATAAATGAGCAAACCTAGGCTAGAGACATATATGCAAATTCACTAGCACATGCATGCCTCTGCTGCATCTGTGCGTGTGTGAGCTTTTATGTGTATGTATGTGTGTGTGTGTGTGTGTGTGTGTGACTGGGCCACACTCTCACAGGAAGATTAATATTGCCCGTGTCCGTCTGCAGTGTGTTTGTGCCATTAAGCTGTGTCAAATAGAGAGCCATAATCTGGAATGAACAGTCTCTGGCATGGAGATAGTCTGACTTGGTCATCATTAATGTTCTGCCTAGATAAAAAAAAAGTCAGCTCACCAACATGTGTTTATCATAAAAGTGTGTTAATGTGTGTACGTGTACAGTCAGGGGCTCCGACCTTAACGCAGCCCATCAAGCGACTGCTCCTGCGAGGCCTCAGCGGTTGTTGCATCACTTTGTATTTAACGGAAAGAGACAGAAACAAAGAGAGACACGCGCATTTAAGGTTTGATGGAAGGACGGATTGAAAGTCAGAGAAGAGATGGCAGGTAAAACAGTCCAAAAAAAAGTCACGTTAAAACAAAACACAGCTTCAGTGAAGCCACACAGCATCATTAAAAAATAACTGCGTCTTGTTGCAGGCACAGATTATAGAAATGTATTTTAAAGAACACGCGCGTCTCCTCTCATGAGTGTTGCTGTTGTATTACCGTTTACGTTTCTTCCTCTCGTGTCTGATCCACCTCCTCCCCAAGTATTCATCTCCTCATTTTTCCTCCCTCCCCCTTCTCCTTCCTGCATTGTGTCGATCAGGATGTAAGCTCGGTAACACCGGGCCTTCTTGGTAATACCTTCTAATAAATCCATTGCACGCTGCGAGAGCAAAAGGGCGGATGAGGGGATTGAAAGAATGGAGAAGGGAAAGTGCGACAGGGGGGAGGGCAGGCATGAATAATGAGAAGCGCCAGAACTCACGCTGTCCCATCAGGCCCGGCGACACCCCGGCATCCTCCTGTGCTGTTTTGGTTACAGGCAGATGAGGGCTGCGCTTGCAGAGAAGAAGATAGAACTAGAGAAGAATGGCCTTAGAAGTGAGCGGATGGATGTGTGCTACGTGCTTTGAGTGCTAAGGGCAGAAGCTGAGGAGGGCAGAGCAGCTGATAATTAGCAGTAAATGTTGTTCAGGGAGGGGGGGGGGGCAAGTGGTTTGGGTTTCATCTCAAGGGCTTCTCTGTCTATGTTGGAGAGTTTCTCCTTTTCTCTGCTGTGTTTGTTTTAAATGATACTATATTATATTTCATGTGATACCAGCACCATAGACAAAGTCTGTGAAAATATAGTATTTCATTAGGACTGCAACTAACATTTATTTTCATTATCGTCTATTCTGCTGATTATTTTCTCGATTAATCAATTAATGTAAAACGATAAATATTAAACTTCAAATAATGTCCCTCACAAGTTCCCAGAACCCAAGGTGATGTCACCCAATGTTACAACCCCATAGATGTAACAGAAGACAAACAAACGCAACAAATTCTCACATTTAAGAAACTGGAAACATCAATTGTTTGACATTTTTGCCTGAAAAATGATACATTTGCTGATTATTTTTCTGTCGATTGAATGACTAATCAAGTTATAGACTGATCGATTCAGCTGCATATTTTATTATCTGTCAGATAAGCTTTGCATTCATGATATCCTAACCAACCAAAGTAGCTTCTCAGGTACAGTAGAGGCTGTAGGGCATTATGAGTGGTTGGCGGTACATCCAATATGAAGGATGTGAAAATAAAACACGCAGACCCCCCACAAATGTTATGCACGTGTTATCTCTCAAATTCCCAGCCAAATTTCACCCATGCTGTGGCAGTTGGCTTGAAAAAGAATGACCTCTAAAATCATAAGCCAGTGTCTGCCAAGTCTGTTTTAACCACCATCACCTAGATGTGTAACCCCCCCCCAGGTTTAGTCACAAAATGGAATATATGGACGGGGTATAATTATGAGAGGGATTTAAATCAAGTTCACTCAGATTTGAGTCATTAGCTCAGGTGGATGAAGGACAAATATACATTTGACCTCAGTAACATTCTTTGGTAATAAAAAAGCTTTTTTTTAATGAACACACTCATTCTGCTGTGATATTGCTCTGCTAGCTGCTTCGGTTGCCGGGGGTTACCTAGTCGCCATAATCACATTTGATTAGATAAAGTTATGTACACTCTTCCAAATTCAAGATGAGTCATCAAAAATATTCTTATAATATGCTTTACTCTCTTTTTACAACAATAGAGGGGGACTTTGATATACATCTTGCATATAACAAGAGATAATTGAACAATTGACAGAAGGGCAAAGGGTTAAATCTTGAAAGTGTCATTTGTTTTTCACTTTGTCTTGAATAAAAGACTTGGTTTTGGCAAAAACCATCTATGTCTTAGACATCTCCTAAGATAATACATTTTACAGACCGTTAGAGGCAGCTATTGTCTGATAACCAAATTCCCTTCAATGAACTTTGACATTTTTGCACAAAAACCAGCTAAGGATTATGATCAGGTGGAATTTTGAATATTCATTTGCATGTTAGAGCAGGTTAGATGGACATAATCAAAGCAGCCTTAGAAAACACACAAATAGCCTCTTATGTCATATGAGGAAGTGAAGACAGTGAAGACCTGCGGTCCTGACTTGTATGTGTGTTCACTGTAAACACAAAGCTGTAAAAAGCAGTCTTTCCTTCTGCCCAGTTGACTGCCCTGGAGGGAGAAAAAAATAGGTGAAATGCAGACATAAAGCGAGAAAAAGAACGGCCTAGACAGAGCTGTAAAGGAGCAGCCCTGTATGTAGTTACACAGAGGCCGCGGCCATAAGCTTTTGTCGCTGCACACTGGAGAGGAAAGCTCAGCGTAGGTGACTGAGCTTACAGATGATGGAGAAAATTTCAGCTGAGTGGTGAACAGAGAAGAACCGGTCACACAAAGTAAGGAATGCTTTCAGTAAGGCTTGAACCTTACGTCACTGATTCCTCTCTTTTTAGAATAATGAGAATCCCTCTTTAATTATTCCTCTTAAAATGTCATAATGAATGTATTAAAAAAGGAATGATTTAGAAATACATTTTGATAAAATATACCAAGCATAAAATAGCACAAACATCTTGTAGTGAATCACATTTGTGCTTTAAATAAAGTTTTTTTTGTCTTTACAACATGAGAGGCTGAGGAGAAAGCTCCTGCGGTGTGTTTTAGTCATCCTGACAGTGTCTTGCAGTTATTTTTTCCCAACAATAAGGTGATGTCTTCTATAGCTAACCTTTGACCCCGAGGCGTCATCCTGCATCTCATTAAAGCAGACAATGGCAATGGCAATCATTTTCCTAACCCTAAGTGGCTGGCTATTGTTGACGCAAGGAGTATTCAGGGAGGCTACATCAATCTTGTCATCAAAAATCAACATGCTTGTTAGTCTGTGTCTGCGTGTTTGTGTGTGTGCATGGGATTGGCTGAGCCTTTATGCATGTGTTTAGAAATGAGATTCACCTTTTGGTCTGAGTGAGGTTTTACTGGACTGTGGGTCGATAGATCAATGTTGAGTGGAAGGCACACACTCAGCAGAGCCAGAATAGCTGTGGAAAGGCCAGAGCAATCAGTCTTAGTCGAGCCTGTCCCCTAATCATCCAGTGGAGATTCTCATTCTGAACTGAGGCTATTTTTACAAACTGGCACTTGAAGCACTTCCACTGAAGTCAAATATGCAGCAATTACAGATATGTATAATTGAATGTGATGACGCATTCACTGTCTATCTTAAACTGTGATTATTTATTGTGTATTGGTACTGTTTGATACTCTTCTGATATTTACCACTAAAAAGTATGACATGTTATAGCAGCTGGTCGGACGTTAAGTGAATCTAACAATACTCGGAGGCAGAGGGCAGCAGATATAATCTCAGTGCTTGAGTTAAACCTAAATGGGCAGAGCCAAAACCACAGATTGCTAGCTGGCAAGCTTGAATGGCAAATAAATAACGCTGATCAGAAATGGCTAGCATTCATCAAGTGACTGGGGATTCGTAATAATACTGTAGCTGCTTTCTCTTCCATCTTTGAGGTTGAACTCAACCAATCAAATTGTTTCTGCCTCAGAGAAAAGCTCTTCATTATAGAAAGGTCTTACTTTAATGTACTTCCTTTTCAACTGCAATAAAAATCAGTCATCTGTAATTGTTATTATTGCAGCAGTAACTGTAGTATAATTCCATTTAGGAAATGTTGGTTGGTGGTTATTGATACAAATTGCAGAAAAACAAGGAATCACATTAAGTTAGTTTTGTTTCATTTCAGGTCCTCATCTGCTAGGATTTTAGCCATGCTAGCGGACCGCAAACCTGCTAGCATGCTAACAGACTAAATTGTGCAAATCATAAATACTGTATTCCTTCTTTCTCTCCCCTCGACACAATTTAAGTCCTGAAAATTGTACCCATGTATCACAATACATGACTGTCTTTACTGAAGGCCCAATTCAACTTGCTATACATTCACAGTGTGTGTAGCATAACGTGATTATCTGGTCGATATGCAGCCCCGCGTGCTACACACCTGAGCAGCTCTGTGCGAGCCGACTGATGGTGGCACCGCTTCATTGATGTTGTTCGTTTGAAAACTGAATGAATGCTGCAGATTAAGGATCATCTTTAATGCCATACGGGGAAATTCATCATCTTCCCTTCCCACTCACCGAGACACACACGTGTGTAATCCACCTCTGCTTTAGAAATGGAGATTAGAAAATAGTTGTCCTCTTATATGGCCTATATGGGAAGTCAATGTTGCCTGTTTACATTATGTTAAGAGATTCCTATTAAATCATCAGTGCATTTTATCATGCCTTCGTGTTTCTTTTTTGTGTTTGCTGCATGGCAAAAGGTTTCTTCTCCCTGTGGGAAACACAGACAAATGTATCTGTTCATCTATCTATCCTCTATTTTTGCCACTCCACACTTAACTTCAAGGCATCCATCCATCCATACATTCATCCATCCATGTCTCATTCTGTCCAACCCTTCCACTTCACCTTTGAAGGTAGGAGGAATTGCATTATGCGGTTTGCAATGCTTAATTGCGTTTCCAAGCTCAATTTTTAATCCAAGGCAATTTAATTAACTTGGAGCCCTTCCTGATTTCCTGCCGGCTTTGATGCGTTTGAAACGAAATAAAAAGTGATTGGATATTTCCAAGGGATATTCCAGCACTGGAAGGATGACTCCTAGAAGTGTCTTCTCTCATGTAGACAGCTGTGCTGTGCTGTCTAAGTGTTTGCCCAGTCAAACCATGACAAACATACCCCCCCCATCAGTCCTGGGATGATTCTATTTTCTTCTGAGCCAGACGGAGAGAGAAGCTGACAGTCAGAGGTAGTAGGGTTGATGTTTTGGTGTGGTTTTTTATATAAATAAAGACTTACAAAGACAGTAAGAAAGATAGAAGTGCCGAGATGAGAGGTGGTGCTGTATTAGGACGTGTACAGTTGAGAGGAGACGTCCTGCTGTCAGAGACAGCGGTATATCTGTCTCAGATTATGTTGAGATGATGGCTTCATCTTTATGGCCTGTTTATCTGCCCGGGAAATTTACAAGATGACATGACAACAGCTCAGGCAGCAGGAGGGGAAGAGGAGGCCGGGTGGAGCGTTGTAGCTCCTGGGATATTACTGTGTACTCGTGATTGTCTGATTGCATGTATGTGAGCCTCTCCATGAAGGATTAATGCAAACAGAATGACAACGCAAGTCCTTGCAGACCTAAACTAATGGAACACACATTTGACTTTTCTGTCCCTTGTCTCTTGCCGTCATCTAAAAAGCCTCTCGATAAGAATCTGATTGAACATCCTTCTTCGAGCGTCTCCCTCCTCCTCCTCCTCCTCCTCCTCCTCCTCCCCCCTCTCACAGCTAACACTCTTCATGGTGTCTTGCCACGCGCTAAACCTCTAATAGCTGTGTTTTGCTCAGTGATTTTCATTTAGGACTATTCTTTGCTAAAGCGCAGGCCTCTTTGAAGTGGCTCCAGAAAAAATACCAAACAGTCTGTTGTGTTGTGAAACCGTTGGTGCTCGCCCCGAGGACTCGGGCTAAACTTGAAACAGTAGTTGATGTAGTTTCTTTACAAATAAGTTATTTCACATAATTGATTATATTGTCATTATTTTTATTCATAAGCATTGTGATGTATGTGAGTCATGTCTATTTCTATGAATTGGTCTCAGAAGAGATGAAGGTTGCATTTAACATGAATATATAGCTTTTCATGGTAAAAAGCTAATTTCTAGATAGCGCTAGCTCGCTATACTTTCATCCCTTGCCAGTGTGTGTGTGTGTGTCTGTTTTTCTGTGTAGCCTATATATGCCTATTTATGTCTCTCTTCTGTTCCTTGTGTCTATCTATCCTACAGTTATCTGTCTCTCCCAAATGTGTGTGTGTGTCTGTGTGTGTGTTTGTGTGTGTGTCAAAGAGAGAGAGCTGCGAGGAAACAGCTGTCTCTCTGTGTGTCAGGCCGGGGATCTGAAAGGGGTAAGGGAGTAAAGGAGGAGAAGGAGTACGATGAAGAGCACTGCAGTGCCTGGGGAGCTATGACAGCCATCGCACTTTCAAACGGCGACACACATAACCCAAACCACACACACACACACACACACACACACACACCTGGATCACGGTGTGAAGGTTGTTAAGCGAGCCCTTGGGTGTTGGTGGTGTGCTAGTTAAAAATCCTTGAGTGAAATATCTTTACTGCTCGCCCAATCACACTGTGCTTTGGCTTTGTGGGGTTTTGAAGGCCTGTGCTTATATTTCCAGGTTTGAGATCAGCTGGTGTCTTTACAGTTGACGGTTTTAATGTTCAGGGTTTTCTTTCAATCTTTTCTATTTTTTGTCAGTGTGGAAAAACCTTCCAAACAACATTTGGCCATCATGGGTCACTCAAACTCTCCACTGTGTTCAGTGGTGGAGGATATATGACTGTAATTACTTTGCAAAAATCAATTAAAATGACAGCAGATAACATAACTGGCTGATATCCAACTTTAAAGAAATAACTTGTTGATATGCACTGCTATTACTTTCGTCCATCCTGTTTTCTTTCTGTCTTTCCGTCCTTCCTTCTTTTCTTCTTGATGTCTCACCATCTTTGCTTCTTTCCTTCCTTGCTTCTTTCATTCCTGCTTTTGTCTTTCCTTCTGTTTTCCTCTGTTTCCCCTGTCCTTCTTTCCTTCCTCCTTTCTTTTTCTTTCTTTCTTTTCTATTTCCTTCCTTCATATCTTCGTTCCCTCTTTCTCTCTTACTGTATTTCTCTGTATGTCAAACAGAAAATGTCATCTCCGTGTACGACCTACGGAACACTTCATTCATATAAAGTAACCTGTCACAGCTTCCCATTTGAGCGCCAAATCCTTTTCGCAGACATGAGATTACAGTGCGGGGGGGTTACAGCAGCAACACCAGTAAGTAAACAGTAACACGTATCGTCCGATGCCAACGCGCATGTACGCCTGTCTCATTTCCTGGTGAAAGGCTTTTTTCTCAATTTATCAAATGTCATTTCTCAAAAGGTCAGCCTTGATGCGCGTTATGCTTGAGATAAAACAATGTGCCGCCTCTTCTCATCTCCGGTCTCCCTGTGGTGGCGATGGTGTTTTTTGTTTTTTGTTTTTGTCGACCCTTAGATGGGATTCGCTATCTTACCCGCTCATGCATTTAAAGCTTACCTGGCTCCACCCCAACCCCTCCACCCCCCTTGAGGTTTTACAAAAAACTCTTTCAAGCTGCTACCTTTTCTCTGTAAGTGTGTGTGTGTGTGTGTGTGTGTGTGTGCATGTACAGTACAGTATGATGTTTACTTATGGGTATATAGAAGTGTACGTACAAGTGTGAGAGTTTTGTGTGTGTGTGTGTGAACGTGCACTCACTTTGCCATGCCCGTGGGTTTGACGGATGATGTGTGACAAGTGTGTGGAGTCAGCCCTTTGGTGGGAACCCGCTGGGGCTGCAAGATGCCCTTGTCCTTTTAAATTTTACAGAATATCTTTTTTTACTCCTCTGCTCTGCTTCCCCTCTACGCTGTGGCCTACGACCATCGCTATAGGTTTATGGTGATCAATTGGCAGTTTGACTTTGAAGCTACATAAAACAACATCTCTGCGCAATGCCCAAATGCACTGACACGCTGCTACTTTGGCTGTTATACATTACCTTGGTTAAGATATTCACTCTTATTGTAAAGTCAAAGGAAACTACATTTTGATGCTGTTTTGTTTCCGTGATTCAGATCAGATTCTGATCAAATGGATACCGGACCCTGAGCAGGGATTGTTCAAAAGTGAGCCGGTTGGACCGTTAACAACTTGAAAAGAGAAAGAAAATAAAGCCCACTGTGCATTCAGTTGTGTGGAAGGAACGGACAGTGAAATGCTTCATGCATAATGCTGAGCTGTCACAACTTTTGGATTCTTCGTAATGAATAACATGTAGCCACTGGGACGCAACACTGATGCCTCAAAAAAATGAAACATGGATTTAGGGTGTTAGCACCCATAATTGCTATTTTGTACATTTTAAGAATTTAGTTAAATATGTGTAATATAACATGGAACCAGTCACAACGCTAAATACAGTATAACCTCACGTTTGTTACTGAGATTACTGGAAGCAGGGAGAGGTAAAGGAGCACTGCCTGCGTCACAAACAGCGGCATGGAGTTTCAAAGATGTGGGTATTAACCAGGCTGGGGAAGTCTAATGAGAGATGCTATTACGCTGCATTATGGGAGATGTAGGATCTATCCTGTTTTTCGGCTTGACCTAACTATCTGTTTCTCTGCTGCTTCACTTTTGACCACTCTTTTTTTAAACCCTCTCTTACCCAGAAATCCTGAATCAGTCACCTCCACGCAGCAGGCTCATGTTTCAGGTTTACCATCCTGGTCGGATGGTGATGGTGATGGTTGTATACCAAAGGGACAGGACAGCTAGTGTTTGTAGCTTTGCTGTGTAGGAGTATGCTTTACACTTTTTTCAACTGATCGCTCAATCAGGACCAGTGACCACCTGTCCGGTGGTTTTATTTGGACAGAGTGAATCTGATGAGTGTGTTTTTATTTGCAGCTTCAGGCAAAATGCCCTTTTCTGACTTGATGTCAATAACAGAGCAAAAGGAAATGCCTCTTCCTTATTCTCCCTCCTCCCTCTTTCTCTCGCCCTCCTGCTGGTGTTGCAGAGGTCAGCTATGTGCTGTATGCACAGGTAGATTTTCCAGATGCAGCTCTCCCATTCACCTTCATTTTCTCACACTGCTGTTAGTTTTCTGCTAGACCTCCGCTGCCTGGCTGGCTGCTGGGGCCCCTCGGAGCGGGGAGCAGAGCCAAGAAACTGTCTGGCCACCTAGAGTAAATTATGTGTTTACAGCAAGGCCAGGGTCACACTGGGCATGCTCGGCTCAGTACGTCTCACCTGCTGCCGGTGATAAAGGATCTGATGTCGGTGTTGACGCAGGCGACAACGGTGGCACCGCCAAATCCTACTTTAAAAAATCCAGCGTTTCTGCTGTCCTCACAGAGCAGCATTTGGCAGCTCTACTGCTCCTTTCTGAGGAGGAAAAGAGATGTGTGCTTTTTCTGGCAGCTTGGTGCAAGATATCTACTTATGATTCAGCATAAACCCGCGGTGGATTTGTAAATATTTTAAAGGTTAAACTCAACCACGAAGTCCAAAGTGAAAGGGACGAGTAGCTCTTAAACAACCAGTATCTCTGCCCTCCTCTGTGTTTTCTCTAAGCTCATGGCGTACGGTGTGCTCAAACATTTATAGACTTTATTATGTGGTCATGCATTTATGTATGTTTCCTCTGCCTTGCGTTGACGGCGCGGCATCCTCGAAACAACATTCCCCTAATGGTTTGCTTGATCCGAACACGCTCAGATTTGCCTGAACACAGGTGCTGCTGTTAGATGGATTCAAACGTAAGGTTACATAACGTGCTGCATATTTGTTAGTTCAAACAACACTGAGAGGCATCGACTGTGGTTTGTCCTCTACGCTGTCCCTGGTTATCCTCCCCATTTAACACCATCGCCTTTGTCACAGTTTCTTTCCTTCGTCTTCTCTCTTCACTTGTCCTCTTCTCCCGGTCAGTGGGGGGCATCATGCCATGCTCTAAATAACTTTATTGACATTCGAATTGGATGTGGATCACGGTAATTATCCAGCCTTCCTGCTTCCTGGCTGGCATTCAGTGAGAGGAGAGCATCAGTGCAGCCACATCTCGAGCCTGAGCCAAAAGGCAGAGAAGTTTGTCTCAAATGCGAACACATGCTCGTATTCACACGCTGTAACTCATATTAGCGTTCATGTGACAGCGAGTTGTGTTTCTGGTGCATCTAGGAGCTTAGGAATGGAAGCATGAATAAAGCAGCATGTTGTGGTACTTTCCCATATAGAGACAGTAATGTAGTAGGACTGTGTGAAGTATGCTTGCGGATTTCTTTAAGGCCGAATGGCCGTGAATCATTGCACTAAAATGTTTGCTCACGCTTTTTCTCCAAGAAATCTCCATGGCTCATACACAGTCATGAAATACATATTGTCTGTGGTAAAAACTGCAAGTTTTTATGTTGTAAATGTGAAGGGATGGTTTACATAAGAATGTACTTACCTTTTTATTTTATGTCACATGGTTGTATGTAAAAACACAGCATCCCCGACATTTCTACCTTTCACAAACAAAACAATAGTTTTTTTTCAAAGATTAACAGATTTTTCTCAAGATTTACATGCAATAATGGAGTCGGGCACTAATTAATCTTCTCTAACTAATCTCCTCCCCTCTCTCTTGGCAAGAAAGCAAATAAGTGTGTTTACCAAAGTGTCCTTCAAAGTTGCCATCAACCAGCTACTGTCAACTGAAAAAAAAAAAAAGAACAGATCAATATCTCTCAACGGAGAGAGGAGAGCTTCTTAAACATGTTGGTTTTAGGCTTTCATGCCATTCCACTAAGTGATTTCATTGGACAATTTTAACCCTTCCAAGTTTATCCCAAACTTTACTTAAACTGATTTATTCACCCAAGACTTCCTGAGAAATAAATCCAGGATCTGACTTCAGCGCAACTGTCCCCATCTATAAAACAGTTGTAGTCCCTTCAAATGCTGGACTGAATGATGTTGACGCTGGGCAGCACTGGTGTAAATAGACACCGCTCTCTGCTTTCAAAGTCAGTATCATTTTTCCTTGATGTAGCGCTAGAGCTGTGTCCCTGAAGCAAGGCTATCCTGAAGAAGGGAGCGATGCAATCAACAGATAGCGCTCGGCCTTTACTGGCACAAGTGAGGGATGAGCAGGAGAGAGGAGAAGCGAGGGAGGACGCTGAGATTGAGGAATGTAAATAGGAGGAACCACGACATGCTGCATAGTAGTCTATGTTCAAGCTTGACGCTGATCATAGCAGTCTACTGTGAAACTGGGAGCTAAAACACAAACTACGCCGTGTTTACTTGATCAAACGTGGCCACTCATCTGGTGGCTGCGTGTCAAATTCTTGCAGGAACGGAGAGGATGGAGAGAGACAGAACGAGATTGTGAAAAAAACGGAGGAAATTGAGGAATTTTTTGTGGATGAGTGTGTTTCTGGGCTCCATGTTGGGTTAGTTAATGACTGGTGCATATGTCAGCCACGCAGCTGTGGAGTTACAATCAGCCAGCCAGCTGAGGAAGTGAGCGACGGATGGAACGGAGGGGGAGAGAGAGAGAGAGAGAGAGAGAGAGAGAAAGGGAGAGAAAGGGAGAGGCAGACAGATATAAAGTATTAAGCCGCGGACGCACAGAGAAAAGCAGAGGAAACTGTTCTGCGTGAGGGAGAGCGGGGAAGCAGAGGAGGTGAGAGAACGGATTTTGTGCGAAATAAACACAGAGAGGCATCCGGAGGGAATAGAGAGAGAAAGAGAAATTGCCAAGATAGTTTCCATTCTTCTCATCCTCCCTCAACGAGCTGAAGCGGGAACGGCAGAGGCTGCAGTCCAAATCATTACACTCAGCTGCCTTTCTGGAAAGTATTTACTGTTGTCAATAAAGAAAAGGCGAAGAGAAGGCAGTGTGTATACTGTAAAAGGAAATATAACTAAAATATGCAGCTCCTGTGTGGAAGGAAGGCAATTTGATGATGGGCCGCACAGCTGTCCTTGTGTACTTCAAAGACATTAACATATTTTCTATACCCAGAACCTTCTCGGGGAGTCTGTTCACCTCCTCTTCCTTTGACTTCGCCCCTTTTTACTCCGGCCGTCCTGTCTGTCCTGCCCCATCCTGGCCCGTGTTCCATCAGCTCGGGGATTTAAGCCTTTAAGAGCCTCTTTTCCCTCCAGTAAGAGCTTTAAGGCAGAATGTGTGTGGAAAGCAGTTTTTGGGGGGAAGGACTCAGAGCTGGACAGAAATAGGTACAGATCGAGAACAGGAGTGGATGCTTCACGAGGAAGTCTCGCTCTGACCTTCAATTGTCCCTGCTTTCTTGTAGCCCCACAAAACACCCACAGTAACTCTGGCGAGGGGGCTTTTCGTGAGGCAAGGACACTCGTTTATTGTGCCTCGGTTATTGCTCACAAGTGCTGTTCGCAGGATTAGGTACACAGGTGTAAAGCAGAAGGGTTTTTATCACTGTCTGGGCTCCTCTGGAGTGAGACATCACAGGAAATGTGAAGTTGTGTGCGAGACGTTTAAATAACCCATGTGTCGATTTGAGTCCAATGCACCAATGCCAGTGTGCAGCACGCTCAGAAAATACTGTAATATTTCTGTTAGCATGTTGGCTTGCAAACCTGCTACCTGGATTGTTTTGTGCAGTATGAAGATAATATGTTAGATCAGTTACGATGATCGATTCATCATTTAAGTAATTTGTCAAGCAAAAACTGCAGCAATCCACTCGTTCCAGCTTCTCAGATGTGAATATTTTCTGGTTTTCATACTCTTTTATGAAATCCAATTGAATATGTTTGGCTTTTGTACAATTGGCCAGGCAAAACAAATCATTTCAAAACACAAGATTTGGGGACTTTGGGACCTTATTACCTCAAGTTTTTTTATACAGACAATTGCAGCACTGGTTAACAGAGCCTTACCTCTCCTTATCGCTTTGCATGACAGTTGACTGACCTCTAAGGTCTTTTTCCTTGTGCCTCTGCAGGCAGACCCGGGAGCAGGAGACCCCACCAGACTTCTTCTATTTCTCTGACTTTGAAAGACACAACGCTGAGATCGCTGCCTTTCATCTGGACAGGTGAGTCAAGGTTAGCCAGTCTCAAGGGGTTTGTGGTTGTGTTATTCGGGACATCACATTATCACACATCACATCATCTACCTGTCTTCTCTGCCATATGAAAACATTTTGCAGGTGAAACACACCAAGTTAAAACTTCAGGATTTTAGTATCCACTGATTTAGCATTGCACTCCCTTATATTTTGGCATCCACGCATTCTTCTTCCTAGTCACAGCCTGGGTCCTACATTACCCTCAGGGACGGCAGTGATGCTACGAACATTTTCAACTAAATAAGGGGAAAAAGTTCAACCTGCTCTTACTCCTTCAAGCCCAAGTGCTTCTTCCCATCCTTGAGGGCCAGCGTCCTGCAGGGTTTGTTCCTCCCTGATTGCTAATTTGCCTCTCGTCGCGTCAGCTCATTAACCACCCGGGAGTGGGACAAAAACCTGCAGAACATCAGACCTGAGAGCCAGGACTGGCTACCTCTGTTTTACAGTCGATCTGTTAAGATGTGTCTTAAGACCATACAGATCCATGTGTGTCTGCACGCAGGCACGACTGCAGGCATGCCCATTTCTCTTCTGCGCATGAATGCCCTCCATGTACTCCAGATTTCTGTCTCTGTGCTTATTTGTACATTTGCTTGTCCTTTTTATTCCCTTTTTTTCAATGTTTCATTCCCTCAGAAACACATCTTTTTTTTTAAACACAGCGAGCGGCGTGAGCCGGGCTCGTACAGTAGAGGCTGTGAGCTCCGAGAGGCCATGAGTCATAGAGAATGAATGCCGCCCTCCCGCAGCTAGCATCTGACTGAACAATGACTGCAGCCTCCTTGCTTAGCTAACCACCACGCTCTCTGACTTCACTGCCTTTACAAGGTTAACACTTTATGGCCAGCCGGCCTGCTGGAGAGACTTTAATGAAAAGAGAAAACCTCATGTGGCTTTCTGACAGGCGAGAGAAAGCGATGAGTTTCAGCGACTGCGTTGCTATTAAAGTCCAGCTGACGTCACCGTGGCTGTATGGTCATATGAGAAGAGGGATTGTGTTGTAGTTTGAATGCTGGTGATACAAGACGATACTGAGGTCACACACACACACACACACACACACACACGTCCATTTACACACAATAGGGCCACAAAGGATAGTGATGTTCAATCTGCTTTTCCTTCAGGCACAATGACACAGTTCAGCTGCAATTGCATTAGCGGCAGCTTTCTTCACCAGTCTGGTACACATCTGGTCCTGTACACACACACACACACACACACGAAAATACGCTCACACACTCCCGGCATATGTGTGGGTTAAGGGGAAGAGGAGGAAACCAAAGGCATGAAAGGCCCTGTGCCCATTCTAAATATAAGCCAGGCAGGGTTTGCCAAAAGCAGCGCTTAATTTTTTTCCCCTTATTTTGTCTGTTCTAAATTAGAGCCTGGCCACAGAGCTGCTGCTGCTGCTGCTGCTGCTGCTGCTGCTGCTGGTGCTGGTGCAGCGAGTTAGGCTACACTGCCTCCCAGGGGGCCCACAGACACACACAGGCTCTTTTAAAAGCAGCATTCGCCCAGGCGTACACACACACACAGCCGCTTGTCTTTTCATATAGAGGCTACCCGCTATAAGCATCATTAATTATTTGATTGGATTTAAATGGGAAGTGCACTTGGTTTTGCTGCATTAGGTGGGAAAGAGAGAGCAACCGGATATGAAGACATACAAGCACCAAGATGACCAGAAGATATTAAACCATAAAGCTCCAAATTCACGACACCAACTGGCGTCTCGTACGTTTTCCTGCTGGGAATATGTGAAATGATGATTCCCACTGTTGTCCTTGCACAGCTCTTAGCGGGCCTCTCCATCAACCCCTGAATATAGCACAAGTTTGAAACGGCCACCGTGGGAATAAGGGTGGTTGGAAAAGTGTGAGTGATGAACGGAACTGAAGTCTGCACGAGCTGTTCCCTTTAACGTGGCAGCAGGCCTGCGCCCAGCAGGCCAGACGCTGCTGTGCGCCGCTTCGTCCTGTGTCCAAGGAGAGAGACATGACTGCGTGCGTCTGTCTCACTCCACCCACCACCTCGCTACTTGATGGCATCATTTGTACAAGGAGCTCTTTTTTTCCCCTCTTTCTCCGCCAGGTCCTCTCATGCCTCCCTACCTCTCTGCTCTCTCTCTGCTCTCTCTCTCTCTCTCTTCTGGTGTTTCTCTGCCCTCAGGCCTCGGCCATTAGGTGTTGTCAGGGGTATCAATTTTTAAAGAGCCCGTGCTGATGTTGTAGCAGGTTGGTATTGACAACAGGGGCTACACATGCATAAAACAGGCACGTGGCACGCACACAGGAAGACAGACAGCTGCATTAAACCTCACTCTTTATATCACATACACACACAGAGATACTAATGCTGGTTAGCTCACAAATGATGCAAAGACACAATATCCCAGTGGCTGATATTGGGAGATATACGTTCAAAGAATGTGCTGGGAATAACTCCAAATGTATTACCGCAGAAAGTTAAAAATGCGTTTGATGTAGAATGATAGACACATAACAACCACAGGGAGGTTTACCACCATGTGGTGTTACTATCAGGTCATTACTAATGTTACAGCGCCTCCTGTCGGCAGTCATACTGAATTACATGAGTGTAGGGTTCACATCAGTCTCCCCCAGTGGGCAAATGGATAAGCCAGGGATTGTGGGTTTGAGTCCCATCTTGGATGAAATGTGTCTCTCTCTCTCTCTCTCTCTCTCCTAAACAGCTAGTCTTTGCTGCCACTCTCTGCAAACCGTTGTTCAGTATGCACCTTTGACCTCATGTCTCTGCAGATAGAAAACGCCTGAAGGCTGAACGTAACCACCCAATATGTGTGTCTGTCCTGCAGGATCCTGGACTTCCGTCGTGTCCCTCCTGTGGCCGGCAGGCTTGTCAACATGACCAAGGAGATCCGAGATGTCACGCGAGACAAAAAGCTCTGGAGGACCTTCTTCATTTCACCAGGTACACATTGTAAAAGGGCAGAGCTATTGGCTTTCAGAGACTCAGCGTGAAGGGAAAAGCGTACTAACCAAGATACCTCGAGACTGATTTTGAAGTTTTCAACATTCTTTTCATCACGCAAAAGTCAACGTCAAACAAAAACGAACGGTTCCCGTCTTCGTAACGCAGAGCCAAGCTGCTTCTTTGCCCTGAATTACTGGCATATTCATTTGCATGGGATTAGTATTGTCAGGGGACTTTAGTTGGTGCCAAAGCACGACAGTTAATTAGCGATGCAACTTTTACTTTACATATTATACACGTGGAACATTTTTACAGGATTAAAATTACGGACAGTCTCAGCAATTAATACAAGCCACTGAATGTCTCCTGGTCATTTTAATCTTGTGAAAAGTGGGCTTTAAATATATGTGGTGTGCAGAAAGAAGGTGTAGTCACGTTTAGTATTTGACACTGAGAAGTTGTAACAAGTGATAGAACAAACCACAATGTTTTTTTCAACTCTTAGCCAACAACGTGTGTTTCTACGGAGAGTGTTCGTACTATTGCTCCACTGAGCATGCTCTGTGCGGGAAACCAGACCAGATAGAAGGATCCCTGGCTGCCTTCCTCCCAGACCTGGCCCTCGCCAAGCGCAAGACCTGGAGGAACCCATGGAGACGCTCCTACCACAAACGCAAGAAGGCAGAGTAAGAGATCGATCCTGCACTCAGACAGCGCTGCCTTCGCTGAATGAAGCAGACACTGAGGGATTCACTGTAGAGCAGAGTGCTGTAGGTCCGGCTGTCAGAGGATATTTATTACACTCCCTCTCAGTTTCCAGGGGAATTATGGTGTAAATCATGTGTCAAAGCTGAGGGACATCCAAATAAAATAAAACAAACTGGATATAGATAGATCTAAATCATGCCATGGAAGAAAACACTTCTTATGATGAAAAAAATCCACGTCTTAGTTTCCCCAAATCATTTTAAGAATAAATTGGAACAAATTGTATTTTGCGGATGTTTCTTGCTAAGCAGAAAGCTTTCTAATTCTAATAAACATGTAAACAAGATTGTGCGTTGTTTGAAACTCTTCAGATGGGAGGTGGACCCGGACTACTGCGAGGAAGTCAAACAGACACCGCCTTACGACAGCGGGACACGACTGCTGGACATCATGGACATGACCATCTTTGACTTCCTCATGGGTGAGCGGACATGTCTGAAGGAACACAAACAGCAGGTTTTCCACTGTTTCAGGGGTCTATAATGGGCAAAACCCTGTAGCATGCGTACACACATGTAGTGTAAACACATATTATTTGGTGTACTACATCCACTCCGTTTTTTATTTTACTTTATTTTATTTATTTTTTGGCTGAAATGTTTACCTGTTTCCAACACAGGCAACATGGATCGCCACCATTATGAGACGTTCGAAAAGTTTGGAAATGAGACCTTTATCATCCATCTGGACAACGGCAGAGGGTAAGCCGCTGCAAAACAGTCTTACCACATAAGAATAAAACTTTCTTTTTTTTTTATCATGCTCAAATTGAGTGACAGACATTTCCTGTAAGAAAAGATGGTTATTGGTATACTTTGTGGATGATTTATAATCATATGAAAAGTCATCAACCTTAATGTGTTGGCTAAGTTATAGATTCAATGCAAGAACTTCATCACTAGGCTTTAATGCATTACAGCATACGATTCATAAACTGTAAGTCATTATAATGCACTCCTGTACAGTCAAACAGTGTGTAATACTGAGATCTTTGAAATGTGTACTATACAGAGACCACAGTATACAGTGATTGTGTATGGGAATGTACTTAAATTATACAAATTCATTAAGAATGAGAGTTTTTTAAAATAATAATGTTTTTCAGGAATAGCTCATTACATTTGCAAATCTATGCACATTTTTATGAAAACGCAGGAAACTGCATACAATTATGCAGAAGAAGAAGTATGCATGGCAACAGAAGTGTATAAGCTTCTGCACAGCAATCACAATAATAGAAAACTTGGCACAGTGAAAGTTTTTGAATACCAGTCATCATCTTGAAAACCATCCGTGCTTCCTTCTATCTTTCACCCCAGCTTTGGAAAGCACTCCCATGACGAGGTGTCTATTCTGGTGCCATTGACGCAGTGCTGCAGGTAAGACTTCTTTCCTGGTGTTTGATAGAAAAGGGTTTGATGGTTTTATTGATCCCGGTGCAAAATGTAAAATGTGTCTTTCTTCAGGGTAAGGAAGTCGACCCACTCGCGTCTGCAGCTGCTGGCTAAGGAAGAATACAAGCTGTCCATGCTCGTGGCAGAATCCCTGGTGAGGGACCGCCTCAGTCCCATCCTCATCCAGCCACACCTAGATGCCATGGACCGACGACTACGCCAGGTCAGTGCTACACTCATTTTATACAGTGCGCCTCGTTTTTATTAGAATCTTTAAAGGAATAGTTTAACATTTTAAGATTATGTGTGTTCACTTTCTTGCAGAGAGTTGGGTGAGAAGATGAATATCATGTGTGTCTCTTAAATATTAATTTCTAGCCAGGAGATGGTTAGCTTAGCATAACAACTTCTATTATTGTCCAGATTAAACAAACAAGCCACGCTAGCTGTTTCCAGTTGAAGCTAAGCTAATCGGCTTCGGGCTGTACCTTCATATTTAGGGTACAAACATGATAGAGGTATCGATCTTCTCATTGAACTCTGCAAGAAAAGTAAATCAGAGTATTGCCCAAAATGTTGAACTTCTCCTTTAAACATCAAGGGAATCCAGTGTGTCATTTTAAAAGGCAATTAAATCATTAAATATTATGACCATATTAGTTTTCTCCTTCATTCAACAATTAAACCTTGTTGTATATCATCGTCACTAGGTGCTGAATGTGCTGTCAGAATGCATTGAAAAGGAGGGCTACAGTTACGTTGTAGAGGACGACCTCCAGGGCCGCCAAGGGACAGACCACGCCCACACCGGCCCGCGACGGAGGTAGCTGTCTGGGGGCGCTGGCAGCGGAGTAGGACTGAATCCTTGGAGATAAGAGACTGTACTGAGCAGGTCTCCTAAAACTGAACTGCCTTCCTCAAACGCAGACGAGCTCCATCTGTACTGAATTTCTCAGAGGGCTTGATTTGTGCTGAACTGATAGGGAAGCCCACCTGCCTGAGTTAATAGAAGCTGTGTGGAAGTGGACGCCTGCTGGATAGGACTGGACTTTGACAAACAGGGCAGTGGGCTGTCTGGTACTGATGCTCGAGACGCAGGTGATGTCGAAGACTTCTGGATGGATCTGGGGCGTCACAAACTGATACGGAACCCCCCCCCCCACCCCACACACACACACATCACCCAGACTCCTTAAAATATCCAACCGTGACTCTGAGTGTAGGATAGTGTCACCGCAGCTGACCCAAACACCGTCCGACCCACCGCAGCACTACCAAACCATGAAAGTCTTGCAAGAGACGCCTTCTCTCTGTCTTGTTCAGGACCCTTTTTTTGAATTCAGTGAATTCTGAGGGACTTGTAAAGAATCTGACCCCCCCCCCCCCTTCCCCTCTCTTCACAAATTGAGTTAAGTGTTTGTACGTATTGTTGCAAGTGTTTTGGTTGAACATTCACGCTGGATGGAGGAGGCGGCGGAGGTTGACTTCCTGTTGTCTTAACTATCAAAATGATGTTTCTTTGATTTGCTGAAAAATGTTTTATTGCATAGTGTCTTTTTAAAGATTTTATTTCTGCTGAGCCGATTCAGCTTCTATCATTGGTATTCGAGATGGAGATATTGCATTGGAGTGCAGGTTTACTCCTGGATTTGTCCATAAATTTTGCCCACAAATGTTACTCGTACTTGAGAGAGTATTTATTAAAATTCATATTTATTGTTTGAAATTAATACTGATCAGTATCACAATCATCATCAGTTTTCCGTTCAAATTAATGAGCTATTGAATTTACGTCACAGTGGTGTACTTCCTCATTTGTCCAACAGAGGGCAAACTGAGCATGTGCAAAAGTAGCTGCCAGGTCCGTGCCTCTCAGTAAAAGTGACCATCTCCATATTTCACCCCACTGCAAGCATCAAAAATGCTTTAAAAATGGTTTATAGCTACCACAGGTACTGGTTCAATTCGTATGAGCAAGTCTCCGCCTGTGTTTACAACATTTAACCCAGCTACTGTGTCTGTTTTTATTTCTTTCAGTGCAGCAGATATGAGGTTAGATTTATGGTACTAAAAGCCAAATGTGACACTGATAGTTTTATATTATTGTTTCTTTGTAATATATTCGATGTCCAGATGTTGCTGTTGTGGAGAGATTATTTTTCAGGATGTATATTTCATTCCTTGCCAACAGCTGATAGCGTAACTGTTGGTGTCAACGATTCGGTAACTGGCTGAAATATAATATATACAGTAGGAAAATCTAGTGCCTGTGCAATGATAGAAATACTTGAATGTCTGGTTTCATAGCGGAAAGAGGTTTGAACTCCACCCGGGTACGAGCTATAGATAAGATACAGAGGCCTACATATATGTGTGTGTGCGCTGACTCCATCTGTTTCATAAGGGTTTTATTATACAGTCTGAGTTTCCATAGTCCTGTGTCAGGTCAGTGTACTGTGTATGGAGGGATGGGTGGATCCATGAGAACCTTTAGATGATGTGTTTATAAAAGTGAAAATGCTTCTTTCTTTTTTTTTATTCAACTCATTGTTTCTGTGGATTTTTTTCCCCATTTCTTTTCATCATGGTAAAAGTGCAATAAAACAAAACGAGCAAAATATTATAGTGATTCTATGTTTTCATCAGAAGCGACAGCCCGCGAGGGTTTTTTTGTTAAAATATGCTCGTTTAATGATGATTTAAGAGATGATTCATATTCATGTGTAATCATCGTGGAAGATAACAAACACCATGGGAAGTGAAGCCTGCGTGATCATTCAGGATAAAAAACATGAATAGTTTTTTTCGTGAATGTGAAAAAACACAGGAAGCAGACAGCTGTCCATGGTGTTTGAGGGAAATACTGAGTGGATGCACACACACACACACACACACACAAAGAAATTTCCTTTGCAAAGAAATATGTGACTTTAAATGTTACGGCTGTGTAGCATTCAAACCTAAATAAGTTTCCACCACTTCAGGTTTTCAAGGCTTGAAGAAGTTCCATTAACTGTTTTTACCGGCTGACTAGTTGTTCCTGTACCTGGTCAATTAACTTTGACATGTAAAATCAACCAGCTAGCCCGGCTCTGTGTGCCTACCGTCACCTTAAAAGCTCACTAATACTCTTGGGAAGAAAGCGAATAAGAGCATTTCAAGAGCAACTAGTACTTTAGTTCCTTTTTTAACTACGCCAGAGTCATCTGATGTCAAGCAGCAGCTAATATTTTTAAATCAAATGTTATGATGATTGAACGCCGGAAGTTGCCCAAAAAAATAAAAGATAGAATACAGATCAGCAAGGTTAAATCATGAAAAAATCTGAGTTGTCATGTCATCCAACAATGATGTGAAATCAGGCTTTGGTGTTACACTGAACGTGTCACTTCGTTTTGTAAAACTTGATTGGATGCCAAAATTAGACATTAGACAACTTTTTTGATTCCTTATGAGTCAAATTTTCCAGTTGTATTTGTCACGATCTTCAGCATTTTGTGCCAATGATGATTGCACTATAAATAAATAAGTTCGTCTGTCCTGGAATAATGCTTCACATCTGCAGCTCCAGTCAATAAAACACAACAGACTGAATTATTGGAGTTGGTACAAAATGAACACCCCAGCGAACACAGGCCTGTTCTGGAGGTCTTATCTGTAGCGCTCTGTAAGCCAGTGTAATTTGACAGTGAATGGTGGCAGTGAGGATGGCTGCACAGTACAGTGCGAAGGAAAATGGCCCTCAGCCCCAGCTCCGTTCATAAGCATGTTTACAGTTCCCAGTGCAGTGTTGTGTTTTCATAACCTTTCCTCACAGAACAGCCCCCGGAAAAGCTACTTGGTTGGTTTACATAAATGCATGTACACACACAAACACACACACACACACACATAGGCAGACGGAGCTATGAATGGAGGAAGTGGAGACTGAGACAACCATCAGGGGGGCAGAGAGTGACCAGAGGAGAACTAAGGGCTGTAATCGCTGCGGCCGGCCGCAGACAGGACGCCAGAGGAAGCCTCGTCATGGGAGTGAACCATGAGGTGCTTATCTGATCTCACTTCAAACCAGCCTGATACGATGACCTCTTCTCCTCTACACTGCCTCTCTCTCTCTCTCTCTCTCTCTCTCTCTCTCTCTCTCTCTCTCTCTCCTGTTTACAGCTTTATAATGCATCAGTCTTGTCTGGAGGGAACGGACCCAGACGACTCCTGACAGTGGAACGAGCTCACATATGTTGCTTTGTGGTTAAGTGTAAAAAGCAAAAAAATAAATAAATAAATAAACAACTAGACCATCCAAGTAGTGTAGTACTCAGTGGTGGTGGAAGTATTCAGATCCTTTAACTTATCTACATTTTAAAAATACTAATTTAAACACCATGTAAAAGTCCTGCATTGAAAATGTTACTGAAGTAAACGAATATTATTATTTTTAGCTAAATATATTAAAAGTATGAAAAATATCAATGCAGAAAAATGGCCCAGTTGAGTGTTATACCATTATATATTACTGTATATTATATCATTTTTTGTGCTGATCCATTAACTTTGCTGTTGTATTTGGTCAAGGTGGTGCTGATTTGAACTATTAAAAGCTTGTTACATGCCTAGACATGTCTGTGTAGCTTAGCTGATACCAGAAGTTTAATCAAGCACAAAAAGAGCATTTGCCAAAAATGGAGGCCCTGAAGTGTTTAAGATTACAGATAAAAAAGAAAAAAAAGACAGAAAATTCAATGACAAAACTGAAAACACAGGATTTCAGAAAACAGCAGCAACTAAGACATTTTGTGAAAGTGGAAAAGGAAACCAGAAACTAACTTTCTTCAATTCTTAATTCTAAATGGAAATCCCTCTGAAAGGGCCCCTTTTGACCAGACACGAAAACAGTGTCTTTTTTTATTATTTGGATTGTAGAGCACATGATGTTGACATACGTATGGCAAATTTACACTACGGCATCTTATGAAGCCACTTGAATTAGGCCTGCCCCTAAAATTGAGAACAGCGTAGACCTTTTAGCTGCTTCATTAGCCTATCAGAAATACAGAAAGAATTGCTTTAATGACTCTGGGTCGACCGTTACAGCGCCTGTAGGCCTCTCCTGCACCAGCGGGGCCACACACAGAGGCCCGGCTGACCTCAGGCTGTTTTCCCGGCCTCTGTCGCCTCACGGGAGAACTTCAATTGCCCCGTTAAGAGCCCTTCAAAATACACATCCCCCTGTTTTATAGACACGGAAACAATTTATGGCCATTATAGAGCATTATAGATAGCATCTACAAAACTTCCCGTTGTTGACTAAACGTCTGCCAGGCTGGACACACACACACACACACACACACACACACCCCAAAGAGTTAACAGAGAGAAAAAGAAAACAAAGATGCAAAGGATCTTGTTTGTTGGTTTGGGGCTGGCTGCTTTAAGTGCAGTTAGAGAGATTAGACTATAAAAAGAATCAAAATAAAACATGATGGTAGCCTACGAATTTAGCAGACCACCCAGAATCCCGCTGGAGGTGGGGGAGAGGTGCCATTTGTCCAGCACACTCGCTTCAGTTTCAGACGACCAGACTGCTACTGTGAGACGTCCTGGACTGGACCGGCTTAGTCGAGTCCAAGTTAAAGGGGACCTCCACATCCACACACATCAAAGTCTGTGTTCAGGGGAGCGCTATTACATGCAGTACGATAAAGTTGTATCAAGCCTTCTGTGGCTCCAGACGGAGCTGCGCGAAGTCTGATAAATTGCCTCAAGTGATGTCACTCGAGTCAGCGTTAGTTGGGGCTGAAGACCACGAGTTCGTTAAAGAAAAGAATCTGTTGTTGTAGAGTTAGAAAGACGTGAGCTTGCCAGACCTCTCCGCCTGAGACTAGCAGCTCGAGGCTACATTAGCAGCTGCTAGCATAACACGCCCCGCGATCTCACACTGAAGTGTCAGCGGTTGAGTTGCATTGTGGGTAACGTAAGTGCCAGGTTTTGACACACAGAAAAAGACAATATCTCTGCTTCTGCTGAATGGTTTTCTGACTGTCCATTGTGCAACAACGTGATAGATGTTTGGAGCTAAATTGGAGGAGTACAAGGAGGGTTGTCTGATTTAGACCAGGATCTGGGAACGGACCAAAGACAGCATCCATTCCTTGTTTAACAAAAGCAAACAGCTCAGGGTTGGTGTACGCTGCTGAAAATACAAATATAAAAAGGGACAAAGTATCCTGCAGCTATATTATGTAGCCACGGACAGTTTCTGGGAAGTGAAGCCCACTGGCTCTGCATTTAAACATTTCCTGTTTGCTAGACTTTACTCTCTACACTTCAAACATCCTTCTACTCCACCACGTTTATCTAACAGCTGTAGACATGTTGTTGTAACTTCACAGAATTACGTTTTGTAAATGAAATAGCATATGTGCTTTATATAGCCTATTGGGATAAATATAAATAAATCAAGCATTGCCATACAACAAGAGCTAAAGCATCTACAATATTTAAAGAAATATTATAGGCAATAATTTAACACTAAAACTTTTTATTCTGAACAATTGCCTCCATTTTTGTAAGCTACATTTTGCGCATCTCATTTGTGGAAAAATGTAAGCACAGGAGTCCTGAATGTAAGTTTAAGTTTACGTCTAGTGTACATAATATATATATATATATATATATATAGTATATAAGAATAAACACTTAAGCAGTGCACAAGACTAGAACAGAAGAGTTCAGAGAGCTCAGAGAGGTGGTCCTTGAGAGTCTGGAGACCTGCAGCCGCTCCTCGAGAGCCGCTGGGAGGAGGGGGTGGGGGGTGGGGGGGCAGCCGTCATCCGCAGAGCTCACAGTGAGTGTCAGCTGGCTGAGCAGAGCATGGTGGCAGAGCAGAGCAGCAGGACGGGGTGTTGCTGCTGGACTTTGGCCAGGAGAGTCAGAGGAGCCAAACATTTTGGATCACACATCCGACTCCTCAAGGTGTAGATATGTTTGATAACTCTCACTACCCCTTCAACTGTTTTAACTATGATGGAGACGGATACCCTTCCTCTAGCACAGACGAGGAGAAGAAAATGTGTAGACCTGCATACAGGTATTTAACATTTACATTTTTTTTTATGTAACTTTGACAAAGCTGTTTAACATCACTTTACCTACTATCATGTCATATACAGTTATTTAGTAGATTTTAAATATTTACATGGCTAATATTTTCTTATTTCTTTTCCTTTTCTCCTTTCAAAAGTGTAAAACTACACAAAACTAAACACAAATAGTTTTAACTGCGACCTAATACAGCTTTACACAAAATGTACATTCAGTATAATAGATTTTAAATCACGACACTAATCAAAATTAACCTTGCTTTAAGAGGCATAATTTCCCATCAGAAGATGTAGATGATTTTCTGTCAAATTCCAAAAATCCGATTAATTTTTTTATTTAAAATGTGATTTTGTGATTATTTCATAGACTATAAGTTAATAAAAAATGTAAAGATGATTTTTATACGGCAGAATAAATTCTTGTGGCTGCATGCATCTGTTCCAAGTATAATTAATAACCAAAACCTTCCATTTCATCCTCACTAAGTTAACCGTAATGTTCTGTTTGGTCCTCTTTAAAAACTGCAAAAACATACCTTATGTTGTTTAATCAACTTGATACAATGTTTCCTAATTTTATGAGAATTACTCAGAAACATAATGTTGACCTGATGTCATGTTTCAAAGGTCAGGTACATCAAATGACCACAACCCAGACCCCAGCTGTAAAAGGTTGAATACAATAGATTTTCAGATGGGTTGTATCTGTGATTGGTGCTGACCCAAATAACACAAATTTAGATTTCTGTTATTGGAGTCTTGGAACAGTTGGTCCATAAGAAGTCTGATGATCTTTTTTGGCAATCAAAAATAATTTATATTTATGCATACCCCATACAATATATGAAACATAAAATATATTTTTATTTCCTGTAATAACAATGCATTATAGCAATTTTTAGATTATCATCAAATTGTAAAGTCCAGCTTGTTGCAAAGAAACCACCTGATTACTTTTCTGTATATTGGGTTTGAATGAGGTCAGAAGAAAATAAATTATTAAATAATAATTATTTATTACACTTACAGTGTGATTAATCTGTGTGTCTGTGTGTCAGCTACATAGCTCTGATCGCCATGGCCATCCAGCAGAGCCCCGAGCAGCGGGTCACTCTGTCGGGCATCTACGAGTTCATCATGAAGAGGTTTCCTTACTACCGCTCCAACCAGAGAGCCTGGCAGAACTCCATCAGACACAACCTGTCTCTCAACAGCTGCTTCATCAAGGTACGCTAAAACACACGGCACTGTGTGCAGAGGAGACTGGGAAGTGATGTCAGGATTTTGTGCTTGTTAAAGGGAATTTGATTTAAATAGTTTTCTTTAATTTTACTAAATATTTGTCTTTTTTAGTTTTTTTTCTTTTTTATTATGTCCCTTTTTATCTTCTTAGTATTAGAGAATGAGAAATAATTGTAGTTTTGTTTTCTTGTTTTCCTTTAACCAGCAGTGTATTTCATTCTTATGTAATATTTTGAATCAGTATCAAGTACTTTTCATATTTCCCACAGGTTCCTCGGACAGAGGGCAATGAGAAGGGAAAGGGAAACTACTGGACTTTTGCTACCGGCTGTGAATCCATGCTCGACCTGTTTGAAAACGGCAACTTCCGCCGTCGGAGGCGCAGGAGGAACATGAAAATCGGCTTTCGTGATCCGGGAGAAACCCCTTTCCACCCTTTGGAGAGTCACAGCAATCAGCCCGTACCTGCTGCCCGGCGCCCTGAACCCGACTCCACCCTCTTCCCTTTGAATCCTGACAGGCCGAGGTCGGGCCCCCAGCCAAACCACCTCATCCCAAACCCCACCCAGCAGGGGAAACCTGAGTCTGAGATCAAGTTTAGCATTGACTACATCCTATCCACTCCGGATCCGCCCCTGCCTGGGTTCAGATCCTCTCATGGCCCCGTTCACATAGGGCCCACGGGGCCGCCCATCCATGTTCTGGAGCCCCAACATTTGAACCTGCACTTCTGGACTCTGTAAGAGTAGAGGAAAGCAGAGATCGAACTTATTCCTATATCGTCTGTGTCCACTGGAGAGTACCGTAAGGACATCCAAAGACAAATGAGAGGTCCACAAGAGGAATTTCACTGACTTGAAAATGTAAATGACGAACAAAGTAAAGAGGTACAGTATTGTGTGACGGGTTCTTGATGGAAAACTTAACGAAAGCATCATGTTGTTTAAGAATTCATTCAAAAAGATATAATGTGAACAATATAGAACCGAACAGAACAGAAAAAAAGCATTTATATTGTCATTGTACCGTACGTGCAGTGTCCAGTGCTGACATAGACTAGGTTTACAGTATTCTCTATATGTATATACACAGGAGCTGTGAGCTCAAATATGACGTGTTTAAAAATGCTTTAAAACTCTGATTAGGTAAAACAAACTCTAAAACAAGCTGAGATGGTTTTCTTCATAAAAGAAGAATTTATTCACAATCATACAGTTTCCCCTTGTCGCCTGTCATTCTTGCAGCCTGTTAAACATAAATATGAGTTATGTCAGTTTTCAGATTTATTTCGGATCAATGGCAGATTTTGGTCATACTGTTTCTCCTTATTTTAGGGAATGTCGGGACAAACGTCTTTGACAAGGAGCTCAGCGTTACAAACGTTCCTCCTGCAGCAGATCAATGCAATTGCTAAAGACAACTTTGTATCAGTCTGCACAGTGAAGCTATTTACTATCTGCGTTGTTTCAGCTTGACATCCCTCTATTTTCCAGTGGAGGTTTCAAAATGCTAACTGTAACACTGTAGAGTTTTCTCAAACCACACACAGTAGGAGCAGGCAACAATCATCAACATGTTTTTTTTTCTCCTGACGCCTGCTTGCCTCCATGCCTTTTCTTTTGCAGTGATATCTAACCAAGTTAGCAACAAGCCTTTGTCTTTGTGCATTGCATTGTGGGACAAGAATGGTTATTAACAGCATGATCAAAAATCAATCGTATTCAGTTTGCATACCATCAAGTTTGAGTGTATTCCAATGTACTACTTTTCCAACACACTACATACAAAAGTGGCTTAGAATGATCATATATTATGGATTTGTGACCAGCTGACTGTCATGGCTTCCTGGGACACTTTAATAGAACAAAGCCACCATTAATATTATAAGTAACAATTTATTTTATTGCAATGAGAAGCCTGCTGTTAACAAAAGGCCTTCTCTGACTGAGCTCAGTCGTTTCAGACCCACCTTCTGCTAATGTTTTCATTGACCTTTTGAAATCCTGATTGACTGACACTTAAATTCTAATCCAGTCACTCCTTATGATAACATGTAATATTCACACACTTAAAAGAGGCCTAACGAAACAGAGGCCTGGCTAACATTTCTTGCCTGTACAAAGGAGATCAATCATTGGCGTGTTCCCGTACCGTTGAAGGGACATTTTTCAATTTAACCTTTATATTATGTCTTGACTACATCAGAGGAGGGTTTCAACACACTTAACATGAGTGGCATTTAATATAGCATAACACTAGCAAGGTGAGGCCGAGATGTGACCCTATTTAAATACAGAGGCCCCTGCCTAAGCCTTAACAGCAGCACCTCCCCCAACAAACACTTACACACACACACACACACACTCAATGACGCAAATTATAATTAAACACACCTTATGCCTCCTTTGCAAATGCCCCTCATCGATCTGAGGGTTTTTTAACATTCATATGTGAACTGCCCCCCAGCAAACGTCTGCGACGGCACAAACGTTTATGGATCAGCAAGTTTCCATTAACAAAGTTGTTGATGTTGAAGAGCGGGGCTGCTGCTGCCGTGATGCCGCGGATATATTTGGGTAAATTAACTTAGCATAAAGTGCTCCGAGCCTACGGGGGTCTTCTGAGGCAGCTAAAGAGAAAGCAAGGCACCAGTCAGGCCCGAAAAGTCAATGCACATATTAAGTTGTCAGTGACTGTATGAGAGTGTAGCTACTGGCACAGTGTCCCAACGAATGGCCTCTATTAAATTACTACTAAATGCATCCCTTTTGTTTCCATCCTCGCTAATCCTTCCAACATCTCGAGCCAGTTGTTTATAATTACACAATAATATTTCTCATTTATAGGAGCGTGGAAATGCATTTAGTCTGAGACTTCATTACGTGTATGCTGCCAGGTAAAATGAGCAGCTCAGGGGCAAGAAACAGCAGAATTGCAGGTAGAGGAAATTGGGAAACCACCGATCTGCGACGTTAATATAAAGTAAATCATAAACACAAATAGGTCATTTAATCTTGAGTGCTTGTTTAGCGATTGGATTTCACTCAGGCTGTGGTGAGGATTATGGAGATGAAGATAAATATTGTAGTGTAATGTTTTCCTGTCACGAGAGTGTCTCCCTCTAGTGCTCTTAACTGTTTCCTTGAGCTGTCGTTGGAGGAGTATGAATGATCCACACTGGAAAGACGTTGATATCAGTAAGAGCTACCGGCTAATGAAGATCAGTGAAATAGCCTGAGGACTTTGACATACACGCATCTCTGCCCTTTGCCTTTATGGTACGCACTGGAATATGCTATTATTTTTAAACGGCTTCAGATGTATGTGTGTGTGTGTGTGTGTGTCAGTAATGAGAAAATCAACACAGCATGTCAATCAATGGCAGTTGGGAGACGTTTACATTTGGACTGTTAGACGCTGCTTGGAATACAATAGAAACCAATGACTGGAGGTGACCACAAAGAAAATGGAAAATAGGCAATTTAATAAAGGAAAGGGCTTGACATTCAAATGAAAATATAACTCAAGAAATCTGCCAGATGTCTGTTTAAATTTGTCAGTTCTCATTTGATAAACACTTCACCTGTGGTAAAGTATTTCTTACACAAGAGGGTCACAATTTGATCCTTTGACCCACTGTTTGATATCAGCTGCAGTCGAAACCCACTAAGAACTCTGAAGACATAAAAACACAAATAACAGCAACGTCTTGCAATATGTATAAATTAATGTTACAGCTGGTAAAGGTGGGCTTTTAAATACTTTATATACAGCTGGGTAGGTTGTGACTTTAACCCCTGCAAAGAAATAAATAATGAGTAACTACAAATACATGTAGTGAAGTAAAAAGTTCTATATTTTTTATCTGAACTGTGGTGAAGTATAAAGCAGCAGAAAAGAGAAATATTAAGTAATAACTTAAGAAATAACTGAACATAAGTGTTAAATACAAAACCCACTAAATTGATTTACAGTAGATAAAACGTATTTAATGTATTCTGATTACAGGTACACCTCTTATTATCAGGACATATCTCCTCTCTAAACATCTGAAAGATTCAAATCCAAGGGGCAACAGTTTTAGATGATCGATGTATCTTTAAATTTAAAAAATGAACGGGGTGCCCTGATGGCTCACAACAGAAATGCAACATCCCTGCTTCGATTCTGGCAGGGAGACTTTATTGGATGTCTCTCTTCCCTGTCATCTCTCCACTTTCAACTATCTAATAAAAGCCATAAAATGCCCCCTCAAATGTATACGTTTTATACCTACATATATGGTAAAAAAAAAGAATGTAGTAATCTAAAATTTGTAAGAATTTGTGGGTACGTTAGCGTATTCCCTCAAATTACAAGTGAGTTACTGTATAAAACACATTTGTTGAAGCAGTGAGTAGTTAAATGACCAAGTTCTGTGTTGCAAAGCAGATCCATTGCACTCTGCGAGCATGACATGCAATGCAACTACAATGCACCACAGCTCTGGCCAGCGACTCCACTCTCATATGGTACTTTTTTTTTTTAGATGTTTGATCCAGGGGTTGTCGTGGAGATTCCTCTTCTTTTTATTGACGCAGTTTTGTTGATGGTTCCAGCTGTTGGATGATGATTTCTCTTATCACTCAGATTCTTATCCACTCAATTTGACCTCGTGTGCCACCGGGCTCCACAGTCCAGCCACCAGGGTGTGCTAACTTGTATATTGTGGAGAAGGGGAATCACAAAAAGACAAAGCAGATCTTGTGTGTTTCTGCTCACCAGTGAAACCAGAAATCCAACGGCTTTGTTCACTCTGCAACAGAAGTCGTGATGTTAGGGTTGATGTGATGCCTGCCAAAATATGATGAATGTTCCTCATTTTTATTGGAAAGGGAGAACAGGCACAGCTAAGCAGTGTTGCATTTTTGTCCAGATCACTGTTTCACCATCAACACATACTGTACCTTATAGCAGTAGCTGTGGTTGCACATGCTCTCATACAAACAGCAGCATATATGTTTTCTAAATTACCACGTGAATATTTTACTAAACACATCCTACAAGACAGACCACATTCTGAAAAAACACAAAGCTTTTGATTGAATCAAATTTTCCTTTAACTTGAAAACGTAAAAGCATCCATTTACCTCTTAAAGAGAGATCCACCAGCTCTGTAGCGCAGTATGATTTTAAAGAGATTATGAGGTAGCTACTTATTTAAAAACTGCACGTTGAGTCAAACAGGGATCCTGTGTACTGGTGTGTTCCAGTCTACTGTCCGACAGACACACCCCTCTTGCTTTTTGACCGGGAAAAAATTCTCCAGTGACTGAGGCAGAATGTGAGGGGCCATGTTGTGGGATGAGGCGATTCCAGAGGACCAATGGGAAAGCCCCTGGTGTGGGGCCCATGGGCCTCCAGAGAGAGAGAGAGAGGGGTGGGGGGGGGATAAGGTAAATGGAAAGGGTTTACTACAGGTCAGCTTCAGCCATTACCATCTGAAGACCAGGCGAGAGGCGGTGTGCCAAGGAGAGGGTGGACTGGTCGGAGTAGTGGCAGTACACTGTAGTGCAGTTACATACTGCAGGAAACATCTCAATCGTATCGATATAAAGACAAAAAATAAATAAAATAACAAGGATGCGACCACACTGCTAATGTTTTATTAGAGTTCATGCACAAGTCAAACAACACAAAGAGAAATGAGAGATGAGGCAACTCAGGAAAGTAGCAGTCACACAGCACAGCCTCCCTTTATCAGCATCTCCGCTCACATCATCCAGACAAAGAAACAGATTGTTCCTCTGCGAAACAGGTCTGAGAGGACTCTGGCAAAGTTTGGGCCATTCAGTCACAAATCACTGACGGAGCTAAACCAGGTCGACCCCGGGGGGGGAATCAAACAGGATATCAACAACATGTATTCTTTAAAACACACATTTGGAGGCTTCTTGGTTTGTTTGTTTTTGATGTTTTTTTTTTTTTACCCCCAATCAGCTGAGATAAAATGTTCCTGCGTTACAGAACAGCTGACACACACACACACACACGCACGCGTTGAACACTAAAACAAGGAAACAGAAGCAGAAAGAGGTTTCCCTTTTAAAATGTGCAATGCTGATGCTTTGTCGAAAGTGTCCAAAGTAAGTTAATCATGTCTGTTGTCACGTGTTAGTCAGTCCATAAAACTCTTTGAGTGAGTGAAACTATCATGTATGTGTAAAAATGTGTATCTTTCATGAGATAAATGGGAGAAGTGGTGTGATTCTCTTACAGCCTGAATCAGTGATGGACCGCCCTTTTCAACTATGTCCATATCTTTACTGCATGGACACATTCAAGCAACAAGAATATCCACATAACCAATAAACATAACCATGACAAATACGATACATTAGCCAGCAGTAATGTATAAAAAGGAAAATCTGAACTCCATAAACAAAAGCCAAAAAAAACACTAAAACACACACCATTATGACAATTTCATCTGTCCCTAAACATAGTTCATTTCCCCATTTTCCTTTTGTACAATAACATGATTTAAAATACTGAACCAATAGTTCTGAATAAATTATTTCTACACTTCTGCTCAAATATGCTCTCATTAATTACATCTGGTTAAGTGTTAAGTGATTTACAGTACAGGTCGAAAGGTAACTCGTCTGTCAAAGTGCGCGCTTGTTCTAAGCTTGTTGTGACTGCATTTATTATTGTCGAAAGAGTGAAATGTCTCATTTGTAGCGCTCGTGTCTGCATCCAGCTCATTCCTGGAAAACAAATGTCGTGTTGAAAGGTCAGGCCTTTTAAAAAGGTGTCAGCATATAGAAATAAACTGAGAAATGCACAGCGATAATGTGCAAACAGCTTCTGTGGTGTGCGATATTGAATTCTCATTACATCCCTTGATATTAAGCTGCGGATTTGGAGTCAAAGAAAGCGCCGGACTATGCATGTAACAACCCAATTATCCAGATTTTTCTTTCACATCCACGAGAAAACACAAATTTGGTCCTCTGACCTCAGTTTCAGAACAGAAATCATAGCACAATATACTCAAAAAAGGAGTTAAAACCTACAGTCGATGAGTTAACACTCATACATGACAGCATGTGTCTCTTCAGCTACCAGTACGACCAACACAGACTGGGCTTCTGACCAAAATAACTATCACTCCCTGCGGTCTGCGTCCAGTATAAAGATGGTTAAATAAACGGGGAATAATAAGACGGTACTTTTCAGCACGTGGAATTAAGACCAACTACCTGCAAAAATTCAGACAGCAGCTTTAGGCTAATATGTTCTTCTTCTTCAATTTGTTCTTCTAAAGTGTCAGATGTATACTATTCCCTTTTCTCATGCAAACCCCAGTGAGGTACATCCCTATCGTCAGAGCAGCTGGAAGATAAACCCTTTTTTTTTTCTTCAAAAAATACATACTACACTAAATCAACATCCTTTTCATACATATGCAGCTCAAATATACACACAACTAATAAACTTGACATTTGTCATTTACAGATTTACAATTCAACTCAGAGTGACTCGCAGAGGGACTAGTACGAACGCCAAAACACTATCTGTGTAGGCACGCTCAGTGCTTCTGCCTATACTCAACCATTTCTGTTGGGGTTTCTTTAATTGTAATGAAAACTAAAATGATCAAATCGGGTTAATGCATGCTTTGTTGGCTTGGGTAAGGACAGCAGGACGCCTCTTTTATAAAACTCTACATGGTGTTTTTAGGATTAGCTGCAACATGAAGCTCTGCGGTCCACAACAGGCGGAGGGAGATTCTTCACGCATTACAGACGAAGGAAAAAGCTCAAGCTCTCAGTCTCTGACGCTGGTCGTTCTCTGGGGGAGGCCCATTGTCTGGTGGCATTTCAAAATAAGCCATTTGTTTGGTTTTCTCTCTTTCTTGTGAGAAATTAACAGAGAACATGAATAATTCCCTTTTTCTTTTATAAAGGAGAGCGTGTACAAATCTCTGTAGTGTAACTGAATAGTGTTGTGATGGAGGTGGGTGTGTTTTAGCGTCAGGTCAGTCCGTCCTCGGGTGATGCTGCTCGGCTGGTCGGGGCTTAGGCCGGGGATCAGAGGTCAAAAGGTGGGAGGGCCTACATGGCGAGCAAACTGTCCTCCGGCCTGTCTGGCTTCTTGCGGCTGGGGGTTCCCTGCGATGCACCCGGTTCGCCACTGGGGGGCGACGGTAGGCTGGGGACCATCTCTGCAGCTTTGGCTCTCTCCTCCAGGAACTTGTCGAACTCTGGATGCATCGGTTCAAAGAAAAAGGAAGAAAACAAAAAGAGACGAGGAGAATGTGAATGGGAGAAGAGATGTGGTCAAAATGTAGCTGGAACATCAGAGAAGGAGGTTGTCCCACCTTCACTTGTCACTCCTTCCTCGCCTTCGTCTCCTTTCTGTTGAAAAACAAAAGAAAGGCAACGACGTCACACCTGGGAGCTGACTCTGCAAAACTTGATCCACCGCAAAGTACCACAAGCCAAAGTACAATTCTGCTTCTGTGCCCAAAACCGACCACAACAACACAGTGGAACAATTTCTTAGGTGTTATTATGCAATTTAACAACAAGCTACTCACCCGTCATTACCACTCACCCCAAACTGTGCAAATCATTTTGGAAATCATCGTACATTTTCTCTTGATGAGGAAACGCTATGAATACCAAAACAAACCCTCCAACTGTTTTCCAACCAAAAACATTTGGAAGTTATCACTCCATTATGCAACACATCTTATTTGAGTAAAATGAGCATGAACTCTTGTAATGCCTGATCACTCATTTTGGACCACAAACAAACTGTTTGAGACACTTAAGAAAGTCACGTGTTTTAGTAGAGGTTAGGAAAAGAAACGATTTGAGCCACGTTATGGTACTAACATCAATGTACAGCTACAACTAAAATAAAAAAGTAAAAGAAACTTAATCCCTGAGGGCACACAAATACGGTTATTCACAACCCAGAATGGTAAAAGTGTCAAAACCTCATGCTCACTTCACAAAATGTCGTCACAATAATGTGTTTGTCACCACAACACACGGTTAGTAAGTTCAAGTGAACTGGGATATTAATATGTGATTGATTAAAAATGGAGGAAATGTGTGCTAATTAAAAATGTTATTTTTAATTTAAAAAATAAGTTTAATTTGTTTGTTTTTTATTAAAACAAATTAAACGTTTTTTTTAAGGAAAGAGAAAAGGGAGCGAGAACTGCAGGCAGAAATAAAAAAAAAATCATGATGGCCTCACCACATCAGTACTCAGCCACTCCTCTATGTCATCCATAACAGAGGACTGGCCTCCGACACCCTACGGGGAAGCGTGAAGACCGACACAGGTGGCCGGGGGGGGGGCAGCAATGCCACAATGGGGGAAAAAAATTAAATCAAAAACAACCCCAAACACAACCCAAAAAAAATAAAATAAAAGACTTAAATGAACTTCAGTGTTAACTCAAATGCAACTCAAGAAAGTATTCTGTGAGGGGAAAAGTCAAGACATAGAATGGAGATCAATGTTTGCAGGTGGCGTTGCACACATCAAATGCACTGATGGTCAAGTCAATGTGCAGGAGAATCCACTTTTACAGAAAAATGAGAACACTGAACATAACACACCAGCCGGTTAAGATGGGGATGCAGTGTAAAGCTGGTGAAGATGAATATAGTATGCTAATGTCTATATGTCTAATATCTGACAACACAGTGGGTCGCTTTTGACCCATTGTGTTGTTCATTCCCTTTCCTGCTCGACTGTGAGCTCAGTAGTGTGAAAACAGGGTTATGACGAGGCCGCGCGCGCTTCAACGGACAAGTCTCGTTAGTAATGCATGAAAAACGACAGCCAAAGAATGGGCAGCGCTTATTCTGCGCCGGAAACAAAACTGCTGGAAAAGTAGCTCGCGTATTTGAGGTGTTGCTGTTAAAACTGCGGGCTCACTCAGAAACACAAAAAGACAAAACACAAGATGAAAACATACTTCCTCAATTCGTTGACTAACCGAGCGATTAGTAATGTCCAGAAAAGATGTCTGCTTCGTCGTGGCACGGACGCTCACACAAACTCACACTGCAAACGTTCGCCCACACTGGACATAAAAGCCTGCGTAACGGAGACTCACCGCTCCTGCAGCTGGCTGTGGGACATCCAGAGTGGGAGGAGGGCCGTCCGTGGCATTTCTATCTTCTGCTGTAGAGCTGAGACAAGAGGTACGAACGGGCTTTTTATTATGCTGTCGGCAACTTGTTTTGCCTACACGGTCTTAATTGAAAATGTGACTTAGAGCTGAAGCGATTAGTCGATTAATTGATCTGACAAGAATCAAACTGCAACCATTTTGTTTGTTTATATAAGTATAGTATATTCTACAATATCATAGTGAAATGATATTGCTAGTTTGATGGTATTGCTAGTTTGATGGTATTGCTAGTTTGAATGTATTGTATTTGATAATGTACTAAGATCGTTGGTTCTTTGATTTAAATGCTCTTCTGATTCTGCTATTGGCAGCGATATACCTGCTTACAAGTCTGATGAGACGTCTTGTTGTTTTCAATCATGGTTCTATGCACTTGATGTAAAGCTCTTATTTTGGAAGTCACTTTGGATAAAAGCGTCTGCTAAATGCCTTAATGTAAAGTAAATGTAATGTAGCCGGTTAACGTTATCTCTTAGCGTGCAGCTACTTGGCTAACTGTTAGCTAATTGTAACGTTAGGTCAAGCACGTTCAGGCGGTGCTGTTAACTCCAGCAAGTGTGCCAATTACTAATCTAGGTTCAACGTGACCACCACCTGCCTCTGCATGTTTAAAAGCTGCAGAAAGAAATACTTGGACTGATCTGAGGCACTCATTCAATGCCTGCTGGTATATCAACAATTGCTGCGGAGAAAGCTTGCCCAATCCATCATGTACCCGCTCCCAATATAATGAATTGTGAGGTGGTCGTGAACATTGTGTTTTGTTGGGTCCCCCCCCCCTCCCTAATAAATCTGACTCCGACACGATGTATCATTCGGGGCTTTCATTATTCAACTCAACTGAAACATCCTGCTGTCATATCATGGTATCGGCGGTGCTTCTTATCGTCATCAGCACGCTTCTCACGATGTAGTTTAGTTTGAAAAGAGAGCGGATAGAGGCTAGAGTCGGCCAATCACCACACAGACAGACTGTCCTGGCCCTTCCTCCTCCAGTGGCCTCCAATCAGTCAGTCCCGAGTAGGAGGAGCTGTGGTTGCAGGGGGAAATCGATCTGCCCGCACATTGAGCTGAAATTGGGAAGTTTTTGAATGCTTGGCTCTTTCTGAGCCGGTTTTAGTTGGCTCAACAGGTCTAGCTAGGTGTCTAGCAGGTACACAGAGAGAGGCACACCATGTCTGCTGCAAGGTAAGACCACGTTGACACGTAGAGAATTGATCTAAAGGCAGGTATGGTTCTGGTTTAGTGTAATTGGCTGCACAAGCCCAGTAATCATCTGACTGCATCTGGTTACATGTATGTAGTGTAGGAAATTATGCCAAGGGTGTGGTTTTTCAGTTACAAAAACCCATCTGGGCAGCTTAAGTCACTGTCTGCTTCCTACTCGTTGCTTATTCGAAAGCCATTCTTCCGTGTTGCTTATTGCTGCATTAAATCTTGTTCCCAGGTGAGTGTAGAAAAGAAGGCTTGATGCGAAAATATGCTACCACGTGTTCATGTGGAGGTGGCATCTGTCAGGGGCTGTGGGGTTTTCCCAGAAACACAGACAAGATAGTGGTGAAATCAAGGACTCTCATACAGGAGTGAAGACGACACCAAGACACCGATCTGAGTACACGTATTATTAACATGCTACCAGAATCTCTTGTTGCTTTTGCAGCATTATGCACAGATCATTCAGTATTTACTTATAGAAAAGCAAAATCTGCACACTAACTCGCTGGCTGTTATGGGTTACTGATACATGTGGGATTGTTATGTGTTGACACAAAGTGCAGAAGTGCCTTTTTAGTCGCCGTGTTGTTTTGTTGAGCCCCAGCGGTGGAGGTGTTAAAATGATGTTTTTTGGCATCACAAAGCTGTGATCTGCTATGATATTCAAGCCCCGTGCTCAGTTGTTTGCCCAAGGGAAGGACTGCACAAACACAGAGACACACAGCCTGCTGTCCTGATGTTGCCTTGCATGTCATAACATGGTTACATGCTTGACTGACTGAGTTCTCGACGCCAACCACATTCATGTTCTTTTGTAATGTTTGTTGATGGGTGACGCGTGTTACCAAGCTATGTGTCTCGGACATTTTCTTACTGCGTGAACGGAGGCTTTAAAATCATGTGATGTCGAGTCACATGGAATCAAAACTGGGGGTTTTGCAAATAAGTGGTCAACACGGATAAAAACCCAGCACGCTTGTGGAGTGCAGTGAGCAAACATTAATTTTTTTTAATCCGTGAAATTTTCCTTTCTACGCTTTGCTGAGACGAGGGCTGTCTGCTCTTTTATTTTTATTAAGTCAACCAGCCAGTCTGAAGCTTGAAAATCAAACAGGACAAGCGTGAACTCTGCAATGTAGTCCACACCGTCATATTAAAGCCAAGTCTTGTAGACATGTGCTTTTGTTTCGTTTTTGTTTTAATGCTTTAGTTTTTATGTTTCAGCCCTAATTCACTCTTTGGGATGGGAAACCCCTTGCTGGACATCTGTGCTGTAGTGGACAAAGATTTATTGGACAAGTAAGTTAAAGGACTAAAGCAATGGAATATAATTATTACTAATAAAGAAAGTACTGTCATCTGTGGTTGTGGCTGCTGTTATTGTGTTTGTTGTTATTAGTGTTCATAGTATATTAGTATTATTTTTATTAATATTAACATCAATACATTTACCACAACTATTACTTGTTGAACATCTCTATGTTGAACTGTACTGTATGTTCTCTTTGCTCCTGCTCGCTGCCACCCAGTAGTTATACAAGTCACTCCTCAAAAGTTCATTTAAAAGACAAATGTGAGGCAGCAAGGCAACTTTATTTAAATAACACATTAAAAACACAGAGGCAATTCATAGGCAAAGAAAAACATTAGAAAAACATACTAAAATGAAAATTTAAAATGAGATAGATACATAAATAAAATGACATACAATACAGTTACAGTGCAGTAAAAAGATGTAAATTCTCAATGCAGCAAAGGAAATAAAATGAAAAACAAATACAGTTTGACCTGTAAACATTTAATGTAAACATTAGAGCACATATTGCACCATTTATGTTATTTAGGCAAATTATGTAGGCAAAGAAAAATGTTGAATGATCTGTTTTATAAAATCCATGAAGTCATTCTTTTTCACACAGTCAAAATTGGATCGAGTACGATATAGATGTGGTGTCGGTGAGGTCACCCCAGTAACGGGCTGACCAAGAGGTTTTATGATTTGATCAATAGAGATACAAGATAATGATGATACAAGAGAGCAGAGCACAGGAAACAGCAGAGCCGACATCGTCAGCAGAGCTGCTTGTCCATCAGTTGCATTGATTTAATATATCTGAAATATACTTGTGTATTTGAAATGAGACAGTGTATCATTGCATTACAGTGACATGATACTTATTTGACTATTCTAGCTGAGTGAAACAAAACATTGATTGATTTAAAAACGTGAAAATTTACGTTTATCAGTGTAGGTCAATCATGTCGGCTAAGCCTCGAAATGCAGTTAGCAGAGCACAAAACAATCAGTGACTCAACAATTCACCTTAAGATGAAGTTTAAAGTTATATGGTTCCTGGAAGATTACTGCTAAATACTGTATAATTACGAGATTCTATTTACTTTATGTACCCTTTTTTAATGTACTTACTTTTATTCTTTGAAAAAGTAGGAGTCATCAGTGGAAAACCTACACAGTCAGACTTTATCTGGTCAGTCCAAGCTCTGTCACACGGAGTTGACCAGGGCAAAGGGCCCCTTCAGGTTCCAGCTCAGAGTCCACTCTCAAACCCCTTATGTAAACCTCTGGATCAGAGCTACACCAACCAACCACTGCTCCAATTCAGTCCTACGCAGAATAAAGCAGGACTAAAACTGCACCGTAATCCCCATCCTACCCTTGTCTTTCGAGGAAAATACACTTTTCTTTAGCATTATTGATGAACATATTGATTTGGACTGAGTAAGTAGTAACAAAGACACTTTCACAGAGTTTTTCAAAGCCTCTCCCTATGATTTAATCGCAGAATGATTTAATTAATCACACTTTCCATGGGCGTGAACAACCCATTTGGCAGCACCACCCACTGTCTGCAATGCTTATGTACATAAACATAATCCTGATTCTGTTTGTGTATGTACTGTAGTGTTTTTATTTCATACACAGCAGCGTTTGTTTCAGCATGTTTCCAGTGACCTTAAGAAAATAATGCCTTTTTTATCTCCTTTTCTTTTTTTGCAGGTACACTCTGAAACCCAATGACCAGATCCTGGCAGAGGACAAACACAAAGCACTGTTCGTATCTTCTGTATTGCAAAATATCTTGTAGAATATAGGTTGTGACAGAGCTCTTACACATCTACTAACAGGGTTTTTAGTCTGTACACGGGAAGAAATGAATATGTCTCAATTTTTACTGAGTTTCCTACCGTCCGTTCTGGAGTGAGCCAGTCAAAACAGGAGCACACCAGAAATCACACCGATTGACCTCCGTTTCTTTATAGACGGCCAATGGCAGCGCAGCAGATCCAGCTCAGAGAGCTAGTCTCAGCCAATAGCGAAGCAGGACACTTCACCTCCCAGTCCCTCTGAGACAAGAGTCAGAAAGCAAACATTCATCAGCAGGAGATAAGAAAGTTGTGCGTGAGAGAGATAATTATACTGTTGGATTCTGACTGACCACAGTTGTTTGTGGTAACCAGTAGTCCTCTAGTAATATCTATTTTACTGTAATGTAAGGTATTCACATTTACACCTTTTGTGTTTTTGAGGATCAATGTCATTTCATCTAGCCAGATGTTGAAAAACCATAGTCAACTTTTATGCAAGCAGTATGTTGGAGACTTCCTCCTGGTGAAGTGGGACACAACAGACTGTAGGCGATAAAGAAAAGTAAGATGCAACCTCTGGCTCCGGCTCAGGACCTTTAACAGCAGTCGGCCTGTTATACTTTCCAGTGACATGTTTAATCACACATCGTTTCTATCACATAAATCACACAAACGCGTATCTGTGTGCAGGTTGATACGACTGCTATATTTAGACTGCACAAAATGGCAAATTAGAGCTGCTTTAGCCCTAAGCGGAACATCAAAGTGCTGCTTCAGTCGCTGTGTTATGTAACAAGCGTAGCATAAATGGTTCAGTGCACGTATGGCATGTTTTACCTGGAGCAAATAAACCTTCTTCAGAGAGAACAGTACAACACCAGATGAGGTTACTGGCCCTGCACACCACAGGGTTGTACACAATACAAGCAACTGTGCGGTGTCATGCAACCCTAATAATTTAATAATAATAGTTTTTCCAAGCGCATTTCCCAAAATGGTGCATCTGTTCCTTTAAAATTGAGACTTCAGATCCAAACCGACGCAGTTCAGTACTCAAAAATGTTTTATGTTCAGTACCCAGCCATACTTGATACTTTGTGTTTGTGGTGAGGTTGAAGCTTTGCATTAGCTTAGCACTTAGCCAGCACCCCAAAGAAACATATTGTATGCGTCACCTTTGCAGAAGTGAATAACCTTTTATACATTGAATCATCTTTTGGAAACGTACATTATGTGAATTCCATTTTTGTCTCTGTGTTCAGATTTGAGGAGATAGTGAAGAAGTTCAAAGTTGAGTACCATGCTGGAGGAGCCACGCAGAACTCTATAAAGATTGCTCAGGTCAGTCCAAATGTATACGCAAACTCACTAACTTCCTGTTCTGTGTTGGCCTCGGTGAGTAGCGTTAATCAACTGGTGCTGATCAGAGCTGTTGTCACTGTCTGTAGTGGATGATCCAAGAACCCCATAATGTGGGCACGTTCTTTGGCTGCATTGGCAAAGACAAGTTTGGAGAGATCCTGAAGCAGAAGGCCGAGGAGGCCCACATCAACGCCCAATACTACGAGCAAGACGACGAGCCCACAGGGACATGTGCTGCTTGCATCACCGGAGATAACAGGTATTTATAACAATCAAAATAATAAGCACATGTTGACTCATTATAATCGGATCTATCTATAACTTCAACTCTTTCTCTTCTTCCTCCTCTCAGGTCTCTGGTAGCTAACCTAGCTGCTGCTAACTGTTATAAGAAGGAGAAGCATCTAGACTTGGAAGAAAACTGGAAGCTGGTGGAAAAAGCTAACGTCTACTATATTGCTGTAAGTAGTAGTTTACCACACTACTATACAGTGTGTTTGTGCCATTTACTTCTGATATTCTACTCTGTATGTGCTGTCACTTCACCTTTGAACCTGTGTGTAACCACCAGAGGACCTACAGGGGAATTTCCCAACATAATTGTGCCGTTTCTGTTTAAGACCGTTCATACATACCGTAATTCATTAGAGCCCATCAAGATATAAAAAGCAGATCCGTCTTGACCCAATGTCACTGTTTGCTTCCAGGGTTTCTTCCTCACCGTCTCTTTGGAGTCCATCCTGAAAGTGGCAAAGCATGCGTCTGAAAATAACAAGCTGTTTTGCCTGAACCTCTCTGCGCCCTTCATCTGCCAGTTCTTCAAGGATAACCTCATGCAGGTTATGCCCTACGTTGATGTACTGTTCGGCAATGAGACAGTAAGCCAGGCTTTCACAGTGCATTCTTCACATATTGGCTGCATGTGCTTGTTCAGGACTTTGTGTCCGCCAGATGTTAATGAAACCATTTTTTTTGTTCTTCAGGAGGCAGCTGCATTCGCTAAAGAGCAAGATTTTGAGGTGAGTGGACTGACACGTTTGCACTTGATTAGTGCTGCATTTTTCATGTATTTTGTGCATCATCAGCTGCTTGTGATAATGTGCGTTTTGTCTGCAGACTGAAGACATTAAGGAAATTGCTAAGAAAGCCCAGGCTTTGCCCAAAGTCAACACAAAGAGACAGAGGATTGTAGTGTTGACCCAGGGGAAGGATGAAACTGTTATGGCTCTAAGTAAGATTTTGTATACTTTGTATTTTCTTTTATTATGTCACTCTCTTGTCCTTTGTTTAGAGGTACACTGTAGACGTGTAACTTATCTTCTCATGTCTGTTCAGGTGACAAGGTCGAGACATTCTCCGTAGTGAAGATCGACCCCAAGGACATTGTTGACACAAATGGTGCAGGTGACGCCTTTGTAGGAGGTAAGATTTTCCTGTGTTTTCATTTGATGCATTCCTCGGTTGCTTTGTTTTTCTGTGGATTATCGTTAAAGTTTTCCCTCTGTGGCACAGGTTTCCTCTCTGAGCTGGTCCAGGAGAAATCTCTAGATCAGTGCGTGAAGGCAGCACACTACGCTGCCAACGTCATTATCAGACAAGCAGGTTGCACCTTCCCAGAAAAGCCCGACTTCAACTGAGAAGTTTTTTTAAGCCTGATACCTCATACTACTATTTTCTACTACCCTCAATTCTCATATTCTCCCTTAGCCAACCGTCCATGTTATTTTTTAATTCGTTCGCAGATCATTACCCGTTGTTAGTTGTCTCTGTGTCCTCCACTTGGGGCCGCTAGAGGATCATGCAGCCGAGAGCCACGAGAGATGTGAATCATGAAAACACTACAGGATATGATAATGTTGCTTTACATAAAGGATCTAAATGGGAAGTCTTGTTTTCATGGACAGTTGTTTCTAAATGTATTGTGGCTCCAACCCTGCCATCATCCGGCTGCACCATCAGACTCTGCTGTGAGCACTCGTGTTGACATCTCACGAATGTCTTCCCCTTGGAGACAGAATCAAAGCACAAAAGGTAAAAGGACACATTATACACAAGCAGAGGACTAAGGAATAAATAATCAGTCAAGGGAGGTTTTGGATACTGCATTGAATTGTGCAGTAATGATTTGTTTTAGACTTTATTTTGAAAAAGATGAATTATTCCTGATTTATGAATTTAGACTTGTTAGGATTTAATTTACCTTAACAGGCCAGTTATGAAACCAAATGTTTTTCTTTTAAGCACACACTTTTTAAACGTGTCAAAGTCTCTGCCCGCTAAGTCCTGTGATCACTGTTGAATGCTTTACTGTGTCAAAGATATTCAGAAGTTACCTTCAACATCACCACTGTTGAAGATTGCGTTTCTCCCCCACGCTGTTTTTTGGGGCGGGTGCTTCTAGTAATGAGTGCCTTTTTCCTTTCTCTGTATATATTAGTTTACAGAGGCCTACAGGTGTTATCGGAACCTGCATTTATTTGTCTGTGCAGGGAAACTTGCAAGCTAGACCAGTGATGGGCAACTGGTAGCTTGTCGGGGTGGAAATGGACACAACATCTTTAAAATGCATGTAAGGTAGCTGTTGTTGTTGAAATTATATTTGAATGTTCTCTGTCAGAGGACTACATGGGGCATTTAAACTGACCTTTCCTCTATTGTTTATTTTTCATCTGAATTAGTGGCCTGTGTTCGTTCTGGGTGTATGTTGATCTCTTGAAATATCAGAATATGTAACCTGACTTCAGGACCGTATGCTTTGCTAAATCAGATGTAAAACAATGGAAATGTGCATTTTCACCAGATTCAATTTTGATATGTTTGTCGAGTGATAACTGCGGAAGATACCAGAAAAATAAAAAAGAACATAAGCTACAGTCAGACTCAGGCTATGGATCTGATATGGGGCCAAACATTTGAAAACATCTGTATTTATTTGAGATTGTGTTACGTTGCAGTTTTCTGAGTACTGTGTTGATACTTGTATATCTGTTGGTACTAATATCATACAAGTTGTCCCACTGTTAAAAAGGCTGCTTCCTAATATGTTCTGATACACCAAACAGCCTTATGTGACTAATAATTCCTGGTCTCAAAAACACTCAAGTTGCCCATCCCTCTGCTAGACCGATGATTCCTACATTTCACAAATAAAACTTGCAAGGTTGAACCTATTGTTTATTCTTTTTTTTTTTTATTTAATATTGCAACATTTTAGATTTATTTATTTTTGGCTGCTCCCGGCACCGGTACTTTTACTGCACATCTGTCATGAGATCACGAGATGTAAGCTAACGTTAGCTAGCTATTAGCTCTCAAGAGTTCCCGGTGAGCTGGTGGAGACCGTCGCGGTAGGTTTGCGGTAATGCCGGAGGCCTCTGATTGGACGAAAGGACAACTGGTTCAGGAACAGTGAATAGTGACGTCATCTCAATAGTATCCAGACCGCGAAAAGTTGGTCTGAACTGGGACGGTCTGGTCTACAGGAGATTCACGTCACCAGCTGTTCCCGCCCTCACCGTTGCGTCACGAACTGCCGCTCCTTTCTCCCGCTGTCAACAAACTGGACCAACAGATGGAGCCAGAAGTTGTTTTGTGTGTTTTTTGTTTCATGTTTTACTGGAGGAGATGGAGATGTTTCACCGCAGGCGCCGGCGTGTGATGTATCTCAGGCTGAGGGACCAGGGCCGGG
>JAVQJD010019364.1:0-12321 GCA_036023655.1 Nannoperca australis
GCACGGAGGGAGCAGGCAACATTCAGAAATTCGGCCCTGCGCTCACGCTCCTCCCTGGGGAGCGCGAGGCAGTCCGGACAGGAGTCAGCCTCCACCTGGTGACGTTGCCCTAAGCAAATAAAACAGGTCGCATGTGGGTCCGTCAAAGACATGACGGCCGCACATGCGAAACATGGTTTGCTACCCATTTCCAAATCCTATTCTGTGAACCAAAAAAGTACACCAGCGACACCCGATGGTGACTAAGTTTCGCTGTCGAACTTTCCTGACAACAGGTTGCTGAGTAAAAAAGGGGAAACGGACAATGCACAGACTGGGGTTATATAGGAGGAGGATACTACCCCCTGATTGGTGGATGAGTACATTGAACTTTGACTCAGGTGCCAAGGCGGAGCTCCGAGGGGATAAACCAATAGCGAAGCCCATTAGAGGGCCTCGCATGTACTCATAGAACTGGGGTTACATTAGGTAACCTATATTTGTTCTTCTGCTGAGAAAACAGCCAGTCCAGGCAAAAAGGGGGGGGTCATTTTGTCAGCGTAACACTGACCCTAACCCACTGTAAGCTGGTCCCCTACAAGGTATTAATTGTAAACTATTAAGCATTCTAAGTGCTCTCATAGTACGTAATCGTGTTATCGTACATTATGGGTTGTCTATCACTAGTGCAATTCTGATGTTGACATTGCGATGTGTTCATCTTTGTTGAGTGGTAGAAAGTGTATAAATACTCATTTTGTCATAAGGAAGAGTGCAGATGTAAAACTAAGAAGCAGATTGAACTAAATGAAAATAAGCAGCACTAGTTCACTCGAAGGAGAGTAAGATTCTGCTGGAGGGCGAAAAATGGCACGGTTAAGCGCAAGAAGCTTTTTGAGAGTGAGGATCAGATCTGAGAAGTTAAAAAGCTGTAAGTAAAATGTTTTTTTTTCAGTTACAAATCTTATTTTTCAACTCTTTTTTTCTTTGGAATGTGAACCTTAATGCAGTTTAGTAGAGCACATAGAAAATCCAGATAAATAGTTAGCTTAATAAGGCACTGCAGGTAAATGCATCTTGTGTTGTGATTGTGGTTACATGGAGAGCAATACTCCCATCTTAATTAGATTAAAACATGGGAAGACAAGTTTGGAAGAAGTTGCTTGTAAAACAGTGAACGTAAGGAACTGACGAAAACAAAATCTTGGAGAAATCAGACTATTCCTTTAAATGTGAATTCAAATGATCAATGTAGTCCTCAAAACCATGTTCTAAATGTGTAAATCTTTGTATATAGATATCAAAGAATTGTGGGAAATGGGGGAAAGGCAAACCTTCAGTAAAGGGATAGGGATATATTGTCATCTGGGACAATTTATCTTTTCACCAATCTGCTTTGGTCCAATTGTGGATGCTTGGTTTCATCAGCATCCACAATTTTGAAAAGAATCCTTAACCCTTTATTGCCAATTGTATTATATTTGCTACATGAGTTTCTGAGGCCCTTCAATATGAACAATACTTTCCTGAAAAACATATTGTATGCAATCTGACACGTCTTCTGCCCTCGGGTGGTTTTTCCGTGCACTGCAGGCAGTAGTGTGTCTTTGAATGCCATATCCAAAATGGCTACCATTACCTTTTTAAGTCTAAGGCAGGGAAATCTTTGCTAATTTTGACTAAGTTATAGTAAGTGACGTCTACATTTGCTCACCATCTGACATTTTGTCATTTAATATATTTACATAACATTACCATCATGGAAAAAGTTGCAAACCAATGCTGCTTTCTGGCAATGTTAGAGATATTCATGGGTAATATTTAAACAACTTATCTTAAATATCTGGTTATCCATACACCATAAACCCCTTTCAGCATGGTGCTGGAAGGTTTAGAATCTCCATGTCAGGATAAGAAATGTATGCTTTTTTTGTCTCCTCGAATGTGTTTGCTGTGTTTATGTACTATATTCCATGAAGAATATGTTCTGTTATGATTTTAGTGCAAAATGCAGCCTTTGGAAATGCATTGAATGATTTTACAATGTGGAAAGAAAGAAATATTTTCAACAGTGTGCAGTACTGGTTTCATGTGTTGTGTTTAGTCAGTATATTCATGTACTTTCCTCTAACAAAGTCTTTAGGACAAACTTTCACATGATGGCACAGGACAAACATCAGGAGTAAGCACTATAAAAAGACTGCATATCAGTTTTCCTGTCTTCTACAAAAGTAGATGTAAAAATTGCAGCAATTGTCGTCTGGGACAAACGTTCATATATGGGCCATGGGCGTAACCATGCATCCTTTGGCGAGGTCAAGTCCCCCCCCAATACTGACAAAACTATCAATCTGTCCCCCCAATATACAGTAGAAAATATGGATCTCTTACTTGGTATTTCCTATTTAGTTTTGTTTCTTAAGGAAAACGTAAGTGACCGCCTCCGCCCAATTCTACACTTGGTTGCTCCCCTGCTACCACACACAAGGTTGGAGTGTGATGTTTTGTTGACCCGTCCATTAGTGGTGTGCGATACTACAAAATTTTGTATCGATCCGATACTAAGTAAATACAGAGCCAGTATTGCCGATATCGATACCGCTGCCGATACTTTTTACTTATAAAACGAATCTGAATCGTCAGTATTCTAAATCTTTTACGATTTCCACTGTTAACTAATTAATCATGTGCATGTTAAAACCCAGGACAGATTTTAAGCCAAGTTTTTAGACAAAAAATATTTAAATTACTGTAATGAATTGAAACTGTGATGAATTGAACATCATGAACATATTTTTTAAATAAACAAAAAAGTGCACAAAATGATTGAAGAAGAACAAATGTTTTAAAAGTTAAATTATTTGAGAGAACTATTCTGTTAGAATACAGTCCACCAGGTTGTGTGTGTTCTTGGCGCCGCTTAGTCACGTGACGGCGTGACAACAAAACACAACAGAGCGGGAAGGGGAGCACAGTGGTTCAGACCAATCAGTGTCCTATGAGGAGATACTGGAAGCTATGGGTGGGGTTTAGGTGTGATGACAGTGACTGTTGGTCGCAAAACAACAATGGCGTCTCCTGAAGAGGTAAGCGTAGCTGCTATGGTATGGCATCAGTTAGATCAGAACTGTAGAGTATTTCTTTGAAAGAAGAAGACTCCAGTACTGGTGGTTGAAACGCAAGCCAAGTTCCTCAAAAAGTTCCTGTGGTGGAAACGGGCTATTGGAGACAAAGAGATACATAGACACAATGCTGCATTCAAGTTTATTCACACCAAATCAGGCATTGTGGCAATTAGTGCAGGGTTGTGCAGCAGTGTGAGAGTGTCACGGCAAAGTTGAAGAGTGATACAAGGCCAAGCAACTGCATAGCCTTTACCATCTTTGTAGTCCTTCATGGCAGGGTTGTACAGCTGATGTACAGTCATCACAGCAGCGATTGATCAGTCTCTCTTCTGTCTTCACAGTTGCTCAGTAAAAAGCAGAATGCTATAATGCTACAGGGTAAACAAAGTTGTTCTTCACCCGGGCGTCTGCCGGTCCGATTGCAGGCTAACGTGACTGGCCACCGCAAAGTGACATTGGTTGCGTTTCTCCAAAAGTTGATTACCATCATCACCATGTGCAAATATTCCAGAAAGCAAGTTTTTTTTTATTTGTCATTAAATGTAATTTTAGATTTTGCCAAATCATCCAATATTGACATACCTGTGTAGTTATGATGTTGGCGAGCGGGGTGACTTCCCTATCCGTAGAAACAAACTGAAAAATTGACAAATGCCAGCACCCGTCTTCTGTTACAGCTTTTCCATCTTCCCTCTGCATGTAGACGCATATATCATGGTAATGAAGGTTGCTACTGTTCACCCATGGAAATCTCAAAGTGCATCAATGCATCAATATGACGAGTGTCAAATTGGCTCATAATGATTTTCAGCCCTCAGAGTGATGACTGGACTGGATGACATAACTTTCTGGATTTTGTAAATGTGCACTGAATCACAGGGATTAGGAAAAAGAAACAGATGAAGGGGGCTGAGACAGAAAACAGATGAGAAAAAAAAGGATTTCGTTCTTGTTATTTTTTCTTCTTTCCCTTTCTCCTCTTATACTTCTGTTATTCTTCCCTTTCTCTTTCTCACTCCCTCTCTCTCTCTCCAAATGCAAATGGAGTGGAACGAGTGTATTTGTAGCCACGGCAACAACAACATTATCGTTAATGGTCGCTGCGGAGACGCTGGAGATGTAATGGCCGACAGCGCTCTGTCGCCGTGGGTTACCAGCTGGCTCTCACAAACACACACACACACAGTGGATGAAAGCAGTGTGTACTCATTTCATTCAAATCCACTTTGCATTGATTTTGCAGTTTGGCTGAAAATGCAACAACTCTGTGTCTCTACCTCCATGGCTCCGCCTAAATCAATCACACACACACACTCAGACATTTTGTTTTGGACAAGTGGCTTGTCTGAGTGACGCCAGACGTTCACACACACACACACACAGAGTGCTGGTGACGCCAGGCTGGTAGCACTGTATTGGGTCAGTATCGAACTCAAACACTAAGTAACCTCATGACTACCATGTGCACCTGCCTGTCTCCCTCTTTCTCTCTCTGTACCTCTCCTTTATATTCCCTCACTCAGCATGTCTCTCTCTCTTTCCAAAGACTAAATAGCTCACTCGGTCTCTGTATCTGCCTGCTGTGTGTGTGTCTATGTTTAATGTGATTGCAGATCCTTTCCTGTTTCCTGTTTGAACACCACTGCCAACATACTTTTGTTCAGTTTTTTTATGGTTTGGGTCCGTTATTTCAATTGAAGGGACATCTTAATGCTCCAACATTAAATGACGCTTTAGAAAATAGTGTTCTTCTAATGTTTTGATGACTTTTGCTTTCAATTATTTAGTATTATCAGATTGTCATCTATAGCGCTAATCACAGATATTACCAGGGGACCTCATGTGATTTAAAATGTGCCCCCCAACTGTCATAATGTCACAGATCTGCATAACATTTGATTCCTGAACAGCAAGAGCAATGGCAGCTTAGAAGAAACATAGGCATTGTACATTGATGCCCAGTCCTAAAAAAGAGTAAAAAAATTGGAACCTATTTCTCCTGACTTAATTGTTGATAAATTCACTTGAAAATGTTCTTATATTATAAACTATCTATTAATTGTTTATATACTGCATATAAATGTCAATTGGAGGGCTATATTGTCTCCCATTCACAAAAATACCACACATTTTACTAGTGTCATCACTTCAGTTTAAAGAGGTACCATTAACCTCATAATTGTGTCTCATATTATTACATTATTTAATTTTCACATTAGCAGGGTTTGACCTTGTAAACTAGTTCTCCTTAGTAACATATAATAATATTAGAAAACTTTAATAATTGCTTTGAGCTTATAGCTTTAGTGATCTTGCCATTCCAGTGTAATTAAACACACACACACACACACAAATACAAACACACATACATGTACACACATGTACTGTGCATGTGACCTCAGTGTGAACTCTAGCTGCACGACCCTGATTGAAAAAGAAAGAGAAAAGAACAAATGAGAAGAAAAAGCAAGCATGACAGAGTGTGTGTGACAGACACAGAGAGAGAGGGAGTGAGAGAGAGAGAGACAGGAGGACGCCGCTGTCTCCATCCCTCTCACACACTCTGTCTGTCTGCTGTGCGTGTGAGTGTGTGTGAGAGTGCGTAGGTGGATGGGTTAAGACGGTCAGTGGTCAAGGGTTATCACCCACACTCCTACTATATATATATGCCTATAGGCATAACTATTCTCCTCTCATCCTCCTGTCCTGTTCCCTTTCTTGGCATGTTTCCTCTCCTCTGCATGTCTTCTATCTTTTTCAGTTTTTTCCATGTTTCCTTTCGATAGTTGAGTTTATATTCACATTTAGAACAAATGTTGACCGAATATCATGAGAAGATGTGAATCAATCCTCTACTGTTGTGTGAAAGAGTTGAGGGCACATACGTTTCTTTCTTATTTGGTTAACTTTCTCCTTCAAGTCTCTTTTCTTCTCTCTTTTCCATGTCTCCTGTCCTCTCCTGTCCTCCATGTTTCCTCTCCTCTCTTACATGTTTCCTATCCTCTCCCCTCCTTTACATGTCTCCTTTACATAATTGTATTAAGAGAGCTAGATTCTGGACCAACAGTGTAAAAGAGACACCTGTACAACTGTTGACAGGACACCTCCAACAAGGTCAATTATTACTCTTTGTGTTGGGAATGTTTAAACCGTGAAGGTTTTATATTTTGTAAAAGGAATTTTTATCTTGATGTAAAGTTTACAGGCCGAGCAGGACAGATCAGGAGGAGCTGGCAGGAGTTTGGCGTCTGGGCTCCGACCTCATCACTCCCCACAGATATGTTTACATAGAGATATTGGGGAGTGATAAGCAAATATCTTAAACCCCGTAGCCTGAGCGTGCAGGTGGATGCCGGGGTGGTGTTGGGGCTGAAAGAACAGGCAGCAATTCTGATCAAGGGCAGCAGCAACATTGACAGGCAGAGGGAGAGCAGATTGAATAGAACACCGAATTGGGAGGGTGTGTTTGGTAGATGGGTGTGGAGAGTGAGGCTGCCAGGCATCGCTTCATTCAGGTGACTGGGTGCCATCTTTGAGTCCGGGATCCAGTTCTTACAAGACATCCATGATCCTCTCTTCTCCTCTTCTTTTTATGTCTGTGTATGTGATAGTCAACTTGTCGCTATCATTAAAAAAAGACTGACAGAAATGTTTGTCCCATCAAAAAGGTGCACATCTAGAATAAACAATGTTAAAGTGTCAGCTTCAATCCAAACTAATCACCTGCTGCCAAGAGTCCATATCAGCCAAATTCATTGAGCTGTTATTTATTTGACCAAGTTCTGTAATGGCTAGTATTATAGACGTGTGTGTGATTCGTCCTAATGGTATTAGCCATATTCTCTATTGGTTTACATTATGGACGCTTGCTATATTATGTCTCTTCAAATATTTCAGGAGCCCTAAAGGCCCCCTGGATCCAGGCTGCCAGGGACATCCACAAATATGTCCGCTTAAAACACACTAAAATATTGAAGCAGAGTTTTTTAATGGAGCGTACGGCACTGGATATGATAGAGGAGGGGGGGGATCAATCTGGTGTTTTTATGACAGAGGACTATAAATGTGTCGGCTGTAAATTGTTTTGGAGATGCTGCCGTTCTGAGAGGCTGCTACAAGAGAGATAAATCTACACACACACAGACACACACACACCTACACACATATGTAAACAGTGATAAAGCTAATCCAAAACTATTATGACCTCTTACCTTCCTCCTTTCACTGCTTGGAAATTATGAAATTCTTCCCTTTAATTCATTTATGCAAAACCTTCAAGTGATGTTACTGGAGGCAGGACTGCAGCCAGAATTGTAGAAATACAGAGGCAATGAGTTCACATCCTTCTAATGTAACATGGATTTTTTATTCAGTTTAACTGTTAAATTGTATTTTGTGTGAGGTTTAATACTTACATGAAGGTCTAAATAATGTCCCCACTACTATGAATAGAGCAACTCCTGCGAGCTAGTTCAGGCAGTCAACTGGAGCTGCACTGCTACACACGACTACCTCACTCTCCACAACCATCTAACCAAACACAGTGCCACACCTGTCAATGCCACTGCTGCCCTGCATCAGTATAACTGCATGTTCAGCCCCAGCACCACCCCAGCATCCACCTGTAGACTCATGCTAGCTCATCACTCCCCAATATCTCTATGTAAACATATCTGCGGGGAGTGATGGGGTCTGGTGAAATGAATTCTGGTGAAGAAATGTTTGATTTATTTAGTTGGCATACATACACATATCAAAAGTTACTTGAAGTACATTTTCCCAATAATACTTATGCTGCATTCCATTTGTACTGGGAAGTCGAGTTCCGAGTTGGAAATATAAACTGGAACGCCTCCTGAAGTTGGAGGAACCTCACCATCCCTGACCTCAAAATCCAAGATGGCTGCTCCACACATCAACAGTAGTGAAAGCTGTAGTAATCACTTATGTCATTTGTATACCATTAAATAAGTCATACACACAGTACTGTCCAACTTCTATCTGAGGACATTAAGCAATTATTAACAACGGCTAACATGGCTAGAGTACCCCACTTCCCCCACCCACGTAAAAAACTAAAGAAAACTAATTGGAAGTTAAAAGTTATTTTTTTAAACAGGGTGAGGTCAGCTAAGGTGGGAAATATTCTGAGACTTCTTTCTTTTTCTATGATGTTTTTGAGGTGGGCCTCGTATTTGTTCTGTAGTTGTCTGTATTCCAGAAAAGCAAGCACAGCAAAGGTTTTCCTGGAGGTGTCCATCTTGGTTTTCCGACTTCTTGTACTGGAGCGCACTCAACTTGGTGTGACGTCACTCCCATCTACAAGGTGGAACCCAGTGTTACTTTACTACTTTTACACACTGACAGACCATCACCTTTAATGTTGATGTGGTGACTTTATTAGCAAACAGTTGCTTATTTACACCTCCAGCTCCAGTTACGGAGAAACATCATTCATTTGGAGTTGTGTCTCTGGCCACCTGATTAATGTAAGATCAATATTCGCTCTCTTTTCAAGTCCAGCACAGACCAGTCGTTATGGAGTGTCTGGACTGGGAGCTGGAGAGTTGCTAATTCACCTCCTGGGCAGTGCAGAGGAGCCCTTGAGCAAGGCACCGAACCCCTAACTGCTCAGGGCGCTGTGCTATATGGCAGCCCCATCACTGTGACATCTGTCACACCAAACACCCTATGTGTATGTGTGTCTTTATTTCACGCCTATGTGTGTGAAAAACAAAAAAACTAAAACAACGTTCCCCAAGGGAAATACAATGAATAGTTCTTCTTGTTGTTCTTGTTCTTGTTCTTATTGTTTTAGCTCTGTTTGGGTCTCTACCAACTCCTGAGGGAAATATCTGGCTCTTCTCTAACTGTGTCTGTCTGGTGTTTGTTTCAGAGCAGAGACCACCACCTATTAACTATCATCATCATCATCATCATCATCATTGTTAGACAGATGTTTTCTTTTTGACAAAGTTTAAAAATCTCCTGTCGTCATATTTGTTGTTGGATGGCCTAAAAGCTAAGCTAGTTTGGACCATACTTATCCATTGCATGGCCTCATGAAGCTTGTGGTTTATGGAACAACAGCAAGGGAAGGACCCCCGAGTTTGTCTAGACAAACAGTCTGTGCAGCAAACACCACAAATGATGAACACTGACATACATCTGTGGCTATTTTTAGGTAAGTATACAGTGAAATCCAAGGGCAGGGTATAACTCGCAACCCTCATCATTACCCCTCTGCTTACACCCTTGCATTTCCACATAAACTAGGTAATGACCTTAGTGTCCTCTATGGCCCTGACTGGAGGCTATGTTGGAGATCATATCAGCTTGTTAGTTTAGTTTAGTTTATTTGACTTTATAAGAAAGGAGACATTACATCACGTATATCTACAACTGTCACAGAAGACAGAATACTATGTCTGTTTGTATGACCTTGTGCAACATAGTGCTTGTATATTTGTGAATGATGTGCTTTAACCCCCTCTCTGCCTGTGGCTCGCTCAATCCCTCTCTCCAGTGAACCTGCTGTGGTGGCTCTGTGTGGAATGGGCTGCAGGTGAGCCTTAATGATTGGCTCAGTGAATTACTGGGTGAATGAGTGTGTGGGTGATTCTGAGAAGCTGACTGGTTCCAGCCTGACAGCTACATGTTTTTAAGCTTCTGTGGGCTGCCTTCTTGCCAACGAGCCAAAAAACATATCATTTAGTATACACCCTCTTTGACTTTAGCTTTTTTGCCTGGTTAGAATTTTAGGTAAGAGTTTAGTGTGTTATTTTTCTGTTAGCTCAGCCTAAAGCCAAAATGTCCCTTTAATAATTGTGAGAAATAAATACTTTGATGCCTGTAATTGATTGTTGCTGGTGGTTCTTGGGAGCTGGGAGGAAGGGATTCTTATTTTCATGTTGCAAGTTTAACATGTTTTTTCACATTAAAGGGTTAGGGTTTGCCACTTTTACCATAGGGGAGACCAGGGACAGCAATTATCCCAATAAATGAAAAAACACTTGGGCTGAAATAACTTATTTTCTATATTATAAACTTCTGTTTGTCATCTACTACAACAATGTATTTAAGTGATTTCATGAAAATCTGCAGAGTGCAAAATTGATTTAAATACAGTCACTCCACTGTTACAACCATCCCAATGTACAGGGACATGTCTGTAACAAGTAACAAATAAATAGGTCTGCCTTCTTGGTAGAAGAACACAAAGCCAACACAGATACGCCTTGAAGAGCAGGAGTATGGCTGGCGTCACTGAGCGTCGTGTTGACTCAGGAAATCCTGAGTGCCTGAAAGCCTGATTCAATGGTAGAAAATCCTGCAAAAAATCCTGAAACACCTCCCTTGCCTGCAGCAGCATATAGTACAAAACAACACGTCACAACTCCACATGGAGCTTCAGGGTCATTATGTTTGATGCTATGGTGCTCGTAACGATGAGTGACAAAGGGGCATGATGACAAATAGTAGGCAATAACTTTTGAGAACAGTGACGTGTGTGTGTGTGGAGAACTAGCCTCTCTTCCTGCTGCTGGACAGCGTTGCAGCTTTCTCTGAAGCCTGGGGTGCCTGTCGTGTTTGAGAAGACAAGTCGAGGTGGGAGGGACCCAGGGTCTCGGTGAGGGTCACTCCGTGGACAGTGAGCCCTGCGAGGGATATGGTTTCGCAAAGGAATTGATTGTTTCTGCTGCCTGTCGAAGTTGTGGGTTTGGTGGGAGGGGCTTAGCGGAGGCAAATTAACAATACCTATTATTTACTTAGATATTATGTATATATCTATGCTACCAAAATGACAGAACTTTTAAACTTTGATCGTACCATTCGGTTTTCAAAGATGCAAGCAAAGTTCTTCATGTTAAGAGAACTTTTATATGAAAAACCCCATCAAAAGGTTCTCTTATTAGCTAAAACAGTCCCACTGTGCAAGCCAGCTAATTAGTGATGTTGTGTTGTTGATGTGTTATGAACATTTTAAAAAAGTGTGTTTTCTTTCAATAATAGGTTACCATGTATTGTAGAGAGCTGTAGATCAATTTAAAGTCAAATGTTTCTGGCAAGTGTTTGAAATATAACTAGATTTGCAGGAGCTTTGAGCCGTTACCAGAGCTCTACACTGTCACCTGGAAAGTCAAAGGTCAGGACGGGGCTGTGGAACAGAAGCTATTGAAGGAATGAGATCTCCAGCTTTTTACATTCTCACTCACATTTTGAGTATTTTTTTAAAATGTTAACATTTATTTTTGGCTCCACTGCTGCTGCTGTTTTATAAATTCTGCAAGTGATGTCTACCATGTATACATATATGTATTATTGTGCTTATATTTACATATCGATATATACATAGGTGTGCCATTTTTGTTGTACACTTGTTTGGTGTGTGTGTGTGTGTGTGTGTGTGTGTGTGTGAACCTGAAGCCAGCAGTATGTTGTTTGTCATTCCTTCTTTACCTCACATTCAACTGCTGTACATACAGTGGTTATTTACAGCAACACACACGCAGATCTGTCTGCTAGAGTATCTGTAGCTGTGGGTGTCGGCAGAAACAAAATACTGTTGATGTGACTTCAGAGGTTCAGCTGAGGTTGACTGATAGATGGACCCTAACCCTAGATAGATAGATAGATAGATAGATAGGTAGATAGATAGATAGATAGATAGATAGATAGATAGATAGATAGATAGATTAGGCTACCGTTATGAGAGGGAAAGGGAGGGAGGAGGGGGGGGGGGGGGTCAATGTAAGGAGTATCCACAGGTGCCGAGGAGAGAGACGAGTGATTTGTGATGTCAGAGCACCTCCAAGTGGCCAGACAAGAAGCTGCAAGCTGAGCATGAGGGTCGGCCTTCCACTCTGTGATTCCATCAGACTGGTTCTTTCCAGTCCAGTCTTTGTTTTCTTCTTCTTTATGAGTCCCTACTAAATGATTCATGCCATTTTTAAATGTGTTTGCATGTATTACATATACTCTGTATGTTTCTTGTGTCATGGTTAGTGTAGTTATTTCCTTAAAATAAATACACAAATAAGCAAATATGCAGCATAATAATAGTAATAATAATAATAACAGTAAATGTTGTCTTTTTCAGTTATTTATAATAGCATGTTCATATTTTACTGTGTTTTGTCTAAAATTATTCAATATATATGTCAACATTTAATTATAAATGTACCTTTTCATTTCTTAATGTAATTACATTATTACA
>JAVQJD010019373.1:0-13274 GCA_036023655.1 Nannoperca australis
TTGGCCCTACACGGTAAAAACTAAAACAAAAACTAAAACAAAAACTAAAACAAAAGGTAAAACAAAAGGTAAAACAAAAGAGAAAACAAAAGAGAAAAGAAAAGGCAAAAGAAAAAGCAAAAAGAGAAAAATAAAAGGAAAATTAAAAATAAAAATAAAAAACAAAAAAGAATAAAAAAATACAAATAAAACGAAAAAGAATAAGGGAAAAGCACATGTAAAAGAAAAAAATAAGGAAAAATAAAGGTATAATTTTTATTTATTCTTTTATTTATTTCTCTTTATATTCCCACATTTATTGTTTTATTCTTTTACAGATTTATTCTTTAGTGTGGCACTCCTATCGCTCCATAAGGCTGACCTTGTTCAGTCAATAGTTTTTATCCTGTCATGATTCAAGAGCACTGGACATTTTCACATATTGGTGGCACTAAATGAAAACTCAGTTGATAAGCAAAGTAATCAGGATTGATGCTCTAGGGGAAAATAGTGTCTTTGCCAGATTTAATTGCAATTATTGCATTAGTATAAAGCTATTTAACCCTCTGGCCCAAAGTGGACCCCACAGGCTGACATGTCATCACATGAGAAATCACAGATGACACTTCTTCAACAATCTAACATTTTCAACTGTTGCTGCATCTTGTCAGTGTTCTGCGTGATCTGCAGCGCATGTGAACGTCAGTGTGCTGACCTGCAGGGCTTGAAGCTTTAGCCGAGCCCGATCTCTCTCAGGTTGATTTTGATGATGACGTCGGTGATAGCATCAAACACAAACTGCACATTCTTGGTGTCTGTGGCACAAGTGAAGTGGGTGTAGACCTCCTTGGTGTCCTTTCGTTTATTTAAGTCTTCAAACTGGCACTGGATATAAGCTGCAGTCTCTTCGTATGAGTCCCCACCTACAGTAAAAATGGTCATGTATAAAAATACATTTACACAGAACAATCCTGTGTTATCTCTGGATAACATCTTATTTTTAACAGTGTGGGTTAAACACACTAAAGTGAAATAAAAATGCCATTAATCTGTGACCAGTTGTAGCTTATTTCCTGCTGCTACAAATTAACAACAGGCCGCACAGAAGGTACATGGTGCATTGAGCACATTTGTTTAACAAAAGGCGAACAATTTCAGCATAAACATTTAAAATGCAAACAGGATCGCTCCTAATTATTGATGACCTTTTAAGGTCATTTTTTCTGCAAGCAGCTGTTAAAAATGTTGAACACAAACCCTTGCATTGCAGATTTATACATGGATACAGCTGTCAAAATCAATCATGGACATTAAAACTGCAACTGAAGGCATAAAAAAAGAATTCAGAATTAAACTTAAAATGCTGGTATGTTAGGCTGCTATGCAGAGAATGTATAAACAGTCTGACTGGTGATGAAGTTCACATGTGATAAAACATCTCAGCAGTAAAACACCAGTAAAAGGTATATTCAAATCTTATTCAACACAGCAACCTTAAAACAGTTTTTTGCTGCAGAAACTAATTATCTTAACAGTATGAGGCCCAATGTGCTTTATTCTCTTAATTAAATATATCCAGAACATGATTATATTATTTCCAGGAAGTCAACACAGACTGATAAATTAATAGCTCCTCTGAGATAACAACGACTCCACACAATTTGACAGTATCACATTCAAATTTGCTAATGCACAGGTCTCACCAGAGTAGTCAGGGTAGCAGATAGTGAGTGGACTCCTGCTGATCTTCTCTTCAAACAAGTCCTTCTTGTTGAGGAAGAGGATGATGGAGGTGTGCGTAAACCACTTGTTGTTGCAGATGGAGTCGAAAAGCTTCATGCTCTCATGCATCCGATTCTGAGGAAAGAGCAGATGTTAACTTTGAACTGTGAAGACATTTTGACACAGGAGGAAAAGTACAGGTGCAAAAAAATGTATGACGGCTGAATTATAGTCAGGACTTTGGTTTCAGGGTCTTGGGGTGAACTACAAAACCTGACCTGCACAGTGCCGGTTAGTACCACTTGGGCGTGGTGTCTACTTCATTTGAACAGTGCCGACAAAACAGCACATGGTGCTTATGCCGAGCACTGTATAGCATCGTTAACGACATACGCTAATAAAACCATATTTTACACAGCTTGTAGAGCCTGAATCCAAATGGAAAATGTGCTGTGTCTTGGCAAGCACTTACAAGCAACAAAAGCTGCATAACTGTCATGGCTTCTTGGGACATTTGAATAGAACAGAGCCATCCTCAATGTTATTATTAACAACTGTGTTTTCCTCTTATGACACAAGTCCAAATGTCTGCGATGAAAAGGGCCTAATCGCAATACTTTTCAATAGAAAACATAAAACGTAGTATCTACTATACTCAAACCTGTGTATCCATCACTTACCATCTCCTCATCCTCAGCCAAGACGAGGTCATAGTCATTGAGCGCAACGCAGAAAATGATACTTGTGACTCCTTCAAAACAATGGATCCACTTCTTCCTCTCCGAGCGCTGACCCCCGACATCAAACATCCTGGAGACACACAAACACAATAACTGCATAAATAAATGTACAGTGAATGTACTCAATTTAATTCTTATGTCATTTTCATTTTAGTGTTTCAAAAATCCAGGTCAAGCGTGCGCACACACGCTCATACACGTTTTTCTGTGCTGCCTCTGTCTCCACCTGAGGCCCTCAGAGGCAAACTGAATCTATACTGAGCAGTTTAACTGACACAGAAATGAAATGAAAGAACACTGTGAGCTTCAACACCAATTCAGTGATTGCACATTTCCAGATCCTGAGCGTTTTTTATGGGCTTATAAAGGCAGGCCAGGGAAGCTATTACAGTTATTGTTTCACCAATATTTATAAGTACAGGAGCTACAGAAAATAATGTAAAAGGACTAAAGCAATGCGATTACATTTACTGCTACAAAGGTGGGTCATAGTAAGATGAATGCCGGTCAGCAGCATGTGTGAGTTATAAAAGAGGTTTGTAAATCACCACTTTTATATGCCGTTCCTAAAAGCAACATGAGACAACTGACAGAGCGCCAAACAAATACTACCAATAACCAACACAGACATATGGATATAGTATACATTGTGAAGAGAGTTGAGATACTGCACTTTCAGCTTAATGTGACCTGCCTCCATACCCATATTTGCAATCAAGGTTTCTATTTTTTGTGCGTCCTCTTGCAACCCCTCATCACAATTTGCATATAAAGAGGTAAAACTATGCAGTATTTCACAAGACAGCAACAAAAATCAAAGACTGAAGAAAGGCCAAAAAATTAACATTATTTTGTGTGTAGAATTTAGTTGTTCAGTGTTTCCTACCCCAGTAACAACCTCGCACCTTGCAACCTTTTACGATGGTCCAGACGCCCAGGTTGAGAATCACTGTGTTAAGTCTATGATAAGGACATCTAAATGCTGACCAATACAATAAACCACCTCAGGCTCTGACTACAAAGTGTAATACATTATTTTTATGGCACAAACAGCCCACCTGGCCCCCTAATGAGAAGATAAATTACAGCTATACAAACTTGAAGTAGAGATCTTTGAAGGTGAAGTGAGTTTCCACAATGCCAGTAGTCTTCACACGTGTACGTAGAACATCCTGCTGAGTTGGGACGTAGTTCGGCTGACAGATCCTGTCCAAGTCGTTCAGGTAGCTGAGAGACAGAAAACATGGTTATATGAAGATGATCCCAGAGCCGAGACACACATCTGCAGTGTAGGCAGCTCCCAATGGGTGCTTCATAAAAACAGATCCTGGGTTTTTCTTTTTTTATACCCCAAATTAGATTATACAGGGGCTTTCCAGACTTTCTCCCCCCCAAAAAAGATACCATAATGCAAAGCAACAAAATATTTTTCGGACACTTCACACAGTCTGGTGAAGCGGAGGGCTTGCAGAGAGACATCCAAGGACTCCACAGAATGATACTAAATATGGGCTCATATTTTGGTGCATGATAAACACTTGCTCCTTGTGGGCTGAGTAAAAACAGACTAACTCCACTGGTTTCTCTTCTCTCGTAATGTGGATAAAGTGCACAGAGGGCCATGACAGCACTGCTGTTTTCAAAACAAAGAACATGTCCTTCACACTAAGCTACTTTCTTTCAGGGCGAGTGTGATATAAATGCTCCAGAAACAGAAAACCTTGGGCTTTATTCATATTTGATTGACATATGATTGGTAATTAAAGACTGGACTTTATTTAGTTCATGCTGCTCATCAAACAAGTGGAATCCACTGGTTGACTATCATAATAAACTGAAGCCATTTTGTCAAATTAAGCGATATCTAAACAGCTGTAAGTTGTTTTCCAGTTGTCCGTTTCTCCTTCATGTTTCTCCTTTTTCAGGAATGCAATGAGTTGTACAAGCTGATACAAGACAGTGGAGAACAAGACACATCTTGCCTCCCTTTTTGTTCCAGTGGAAATGTTACAGGCACGAAGGAGGAAAGCTACTCTCAGCCAAAGTTGTCCTCGCTCTTGTGATGAGGAAAACCAGATTACAAGAAATGTCTTGTGCTAATTTAAGAGTAGGAGGTCGGATGACGCAATTTCAAACTACACCGTGAATCATCGAAGCGGTTGCATTTCCGTCTTTTTCAGAAAGTGTTAATAAATATTATCAAGAAAATGGGAAGAAAGATTATTTTCTGTAATTCATTGATTAATTGTTGGGTCTATTATTTGTCAGTAAATAAATAAATAAAAAGCTCATTACAATTTCTAAAGTTAAATGTCATCAGATGCCTTTTTTTGTCTAATCAACAAAGACATTCAGTTTATTATTACATAAGATAAATAAAAGAGACAATTCTCCCAACAAAGAAGCTGGAACCAGGATATTTTTGGGCATTTTTGGCTGAAAAATGAATAAAATAGATTGTTGATGGTTTTTTATTGTTTCAGCTCTATAATCCAGTGAAATTATCTCACGCCACTAATGATTGTGTAATTACTTTTTTGCAGATTTTCCACTGAGTCTAAGAGCGCAGTAATCCGTGAACTGACTCATTAAACAAGCTTGTAGTTAGTACTCGGTCAGTCTGTGGGGGTCTGTATGTAGAGAAGTGAGTCCTCACTATGCAGCAGAGTCGTTGAGCTGATACTCTCGTGATCGATCGAAGCATGCCTGAGCTCCTGCATCGTTCCACAACCTCCGGATCACGCTGGTCAGCTCTGCCGACATCACCCCTTCCTCCGCAGAGCTTGCCAGGACAAAGAGCTGGCTTGCATCATCCTGGAAACGAAGACAATAATTGCTGTCACTGTAAACGTCTTCCCGCGGTGACTCATACCACGAATGAGGGCGTGGCTCTTTAAAGGTCATGTTTAATGCAGACTCAATGTAGTTAACTTACCGCTCCTGCAGGGTCCCCGAAATCTATCTTTAACCGGCCCATTGCCCTGATGATGGCCATGATGGACTGGATGGTGTTGCTGTACACCACCATTTTGTACTGCTTGCACTCCTCTTCTGAGTAGCCATCTTCATGAATGATTCTGATACATAAAGAAACCCCAAACAGGCTTTATAGAGTCCAGATCAATATTTTATAGCGTGAACAATGGCTTTAACAAACGTGGGACAAAGTACAGGTTTGACATGTCATGCTACACTGTCATTACTGTGGAATTTGAGCTTCAGTGAGCATGCAGTATGCCTACTGTGGGAACTGGGGGAGTCTATTCAGGGCCTGCCAGGCTGCGACTGGCCTCCGTGGCCATTGTTTGGCATGTTACGCAAAAGGGGGCTTCCTCCTCTGCCTGAGTGGTGAAATGAGGCTCCTGCTTTGCTTCCACAGTATTTCCACAAAGATGAACTCTGTTTGTAATCACAGCTCTCCCCAATACTATTAACTTCTAACAACAAAGGCTGCAGCTGAAACTGGGAGTGAGGGAATGGGACTGTCTTTCGTAAACGTAGTTCAAAACTTGCGCCAAAGGATGTAGGCTTTTTAGGTTTGATATAATGTCATGTTTGGTGTGACCAACTTACTTCATCTGCTTAACTATTGTGCTCTTCCCAGATTCCCCAGCACCTGAAAGGGAGGGACAATAGTTATTGGACACGGCCATTCAGGGAATGACAGCAGGTTCAAAAACACTGCCACATAATATCCCACCGTTTCAGACCCGTCTCACGTGGACGACGGATCAAACCAGCTTTTTATAACGGCAAAATGTAACCTGATCTAATTTAATCATGCAACATACAGCGTGGAAACACCCAAAGAAGCAGCCTTGTGATACATTTTAATGGCAGACATTTAAGTGGGGCCTGAGGGATACCACACAGTCATGAAGAACCCATTTTGCATAATGCAGTGATGAATTAACTTATGCACCAGTCAGCAGTTTGGGTGTATGAGCGCATTCATTCTGCCTTAAGAACCTTGGTTCTGTGGCCAATGACAAATAAAACAGTGACATGTGGAGGAATCAGATACTTAACCTGAAATGTGTATACCACAGCCTGAAACTTAAGAGGTGCAGAAGCACAGAGAGAATCATGGGAAATACAGACTAGCATGATGAGTTAGGGGGCCTCTTTAGGAAGTGACAGCTAGTGTCGGTCTATGACAAATGTCGAACTGATGACTGAGTTGATATCAAAGCCTCACAAAGCCCACATGACAATAAAAGCCACTGTAATAATGCTGAGTGGAGAAATAATTCCACGTGAGAAACCTTTACAGTATTCCTACAACAAGCAGCCGAACAGGAAACAGTTGTCGCGATTCTGGCTGAGCCAGTTTTTTTCCCACTGGAAAGACAACCCCAGACATCACGCTGTTCTGGGCGTTAGAGAGCAAAGAGGCCACAGAAACACCACATATGTTCAAAGACTCTGTCTGCAATCTAAAGCCCCGCAATAAACAAACACCAACTGGTCTCTGACCCAGACCCAGCTGTACAGGTTGAGGGAGTCTGCTCCTTTTCTATTTTCAATATTGAACCCTTCTTCTCCAAATTTGAACAGCGTCATCACAACATCCAGTATTGTAAACATGCGCAAACAGAAAAATGCCAGAATGTCTCTTTATTGATTTTATAAGATTCAAATTGTCATGCTCTCTTATTTCCCTTTATTTGAATCAAATTAAGTGGAACATCTTTAACAATAATGGACCTGATCAAATCAATTCCTCATCACTGATATTGGCAGCCAGCAAGACGTTTTACACGAATTGTTCACAATATCTCTTCTGTGAAGATGCCTACGACAGCCATTAAGAGTCACTTCGACAGTGACATTTATGTGATCCCTCACCGCCTTCCCAAAAATTGCCTTTTGTGTTTATTGGAATCATGCAGTAGATGTAGGGCTGCAATTAATAAATGGTTTATTACGTTTTTGGGGGGCAATTATTTGCTGATTATTTGCTGTACTGAAATACGTTTATTCACATAGTTACATAGAGGATCAATATCCCTATTCAATATGAAGCTGGAGCCGGGACCCTCTTAGCTTAGCTTAGCAAAAACTTGAAAGAGGGGGAAACAGCTAGCTCTTTACCAAGGTGACAAAATCAGCCTACAAGCACCTCTAAAACTCACTAATTATCATGTATTTCTTGTTTGTTTAAATTGGACACAAACATTGTGGAAACACAAGAACTTCACTGTGACTGGCCAAGAAATAGTCATAACCCCCTGTAAAAACCACAACGCATTGTCTTTACACTGTGTACAAAGCCAGGCTAGTTGTTTCCTCTCTTTATGCTAAGATAAGCTAACCGTCTTCTATCTCCAGTTTCATATTTACCGTAGAGATATCAGAATCATAACCAGCTTTACTGGGCAAGTATGTGAACACGTACAAGGAATTTTTTTTATTACTCTCAATGTACTTATACGGAAATAGAAACAGCTTAGAACAAGGACAACAAAGCTGAACAATAAAGGTAAAATAATAGACAGCACAATAATCTACACAAGTATGTGAAAAAATAGGTGCGTGTGTGTATATATATACAACAACGACACATATAAAATATCTATATACAACTGTGTTTGGTAACTTGTAAACAATATAAATAGTGTGAAGAAATACATGTTTAAAGGAGATACATGGAGTAGATGATGACATACTCATCTAACGCTAAGCGTATTTCCCCAAATTGTTTACTATTTCTTTTAATCTTCATAGTTTAAAAATGCATAACCTTGTTTATCGTCCTATCAACAGTTCTACAGACTACTGAGAAAAACACTTTATGGTCTGCATTACCATAGTTGAGCTCTGGGACAAAACTGGCAGCACCAGATACATTATAGAGTACACAACCAAGTCGCTGCGGGGATTTTAACCCAGGTTTCTGTGGTGCCTTGCCGCTGTGTCACACTCTAGAAGCAGCAATTTTTCATTGCTGAGTTTAATTAAAGAGGCGTGAAAACGTGCGTGCACATGAAAGATTAGATTTCAAACTCAGACAAGTGAGAAATGATTTCCATAAACATCTGGGATGAGTTTACACTGGCAGTAGAGCCTCCTTTTGCTTAATATAACTGCAATACAGATCAGCAACCGCAGGATGACGAAATTTTCAGGCACTGGAATTTGAAATATGGATACCTGCTTCTTTATTAGCGCACCCATGATCAAGTCTCGGTGACTTGATCCCCTAAAAGGTGGCGAGACACGTTGCCAATGTCAGTTAGAAATCCTTTCCAGATTCATTTTGTCAAGTAGTCTGACGATAGAGTAATATGCTGAGATGGCCGTCCAACAAGAATTAAAACCATGAATTCTTTGGTTAAGCTGTCACCAGCAAAAGAGATTTACACTCGCTCGCACAGGCAGGGAGGAGAGGACAAACTGTCTTGAACTCAGATCTGTCACACACCAATTCGCATATTCATGGCATTTTTTGGCTGATCATCAGCCGTGGCTTCCTGCCAGTTCACCAACCAACTTTACACAGGCATTCACAGAGTTATTCAAACCCATGCAGGAGTCAGACTCCAAACCAAGCCTCATTTAAAAATAATCTCAAATGCAGATTTTTTTTAATAAATTACTGTTCGTGGTCAAACAAGAGACCTTTTTCGTTGGATGGGTGCGCTGGCTCTCCAGCTTTGTGGTTTGTACAAAGAACGGCAGCTGAACTCCTCTTTGTTTTTCCCCTATAAATCTCTTGTTCCAGCACAGACGGGGAGTGGAGGGCACTGCTGGAAAAAATCACTTCCCCCTCAACTCTGTGGTTAGAAGTTGAAAACGAAAGATTCCATACAACGAGATTTTAGCCTGCATTGTAGTGTTGCACCACAACACCAGTCAGGCTGAAGTTAATCCTCACAGATCAGTTTGCTGCTGGTGGGATTCGTCTGTGCTCTCGCCAAACTGATCCCACAATCACACATGTGTGACTTTATGGGAAATCTATTTCAGGTTTTACCTCTGTCATTACACTCAGGGCTTAACTACCTAAAATAGCTTGTCTTCCACACAACAAAACGAAGCAATCAGGCTGTAAACCAACAACAAAACAGTGGAAACAGATAAAAATCGCCTCACAGTTTGTTCTGCCATATCGTCTTGATCAAGGAGAAGAAAAATCACTGCAAACATAAAGGACAACCTGCTGATGGGAAAGCTGCCTTTCATTGTGAGAATAATGCAACTATCAGGAATCACATGGATGGAAACCTGTTAAAGAATAAATAAATTGATCACGTATCTGGAGATTTACAAAATGGCACTTCAACGTTGCCTAATATTGTGTTTCTCTGATCTACAAAAGCCATTCTACCTTGTCTCTCTATGACAAATCACAGATATTATCTTTAGCCTTGGTTAATATGCTGATTATGCTAAACCAGTGATCATAATCAGCAAATGTATTCGGTGGTTGACATACCATGACTGATTATTTTAATAACATGAGCTTAAGGGTAAAAAACACCCTCCACTGTGAGGAAGTAAATCTGTCGTGTGGACATTTTTCACAATCAACCACGATGATTCAACTAATTGGGACACAGCATCATCATATGCCATCAGTACAATATGTTGCAATGAACTTCAAAAAGTCCTGCTTCATGAATGAATGAATGTAGTGACTTATTTAATAGCTGCGCCTGTACTCAGAATCATATCTTTAATGAAAAACTTGGGACTCTAGTTTATTCTGGTAACATGTCTGATCGAAAGTCAGAACACCTACGAGAGGACTCCACATACTAACATTGTGATAAGTCTCTTAAAGCTATAGCATTTCAGTGGCACGAGGTGTCTGTTGTTATTCATCATATCATTCTTTTTTTCAAATCTTTTTTGTGCTTAAGCATAAAACAAAATGTTCTCTTTATTCTTACTTTGCTCATATTTTTGTGCTTGTTTCTTGTAAAATACTGGATACTTTCACTTCTCCAGGCCTCGAAAAGTCCTTCAAATGAGACAAATTGCTGCTCACAAACCATGACCTCACTAAAGATGAAGGGTCAAAAGAAGACATTGCTTCATTTTAGGGGGTCATCACAAAGTAAAAACTCTGGGAGCCACTGGTTTAGAGGATATACAGATGTATTTGAAGCTGGAAAATGGGATGTGGAGATAAATGACTTTTCGAAAACGGAAACATGACATTTACACTCAGAGAGAAGTCCCTGCTAGAGGCCACAGAGAATAAAAATGTCGAGTGCTGCTGGACTGGTGGGCATTTAATCCCCCTGGCGCGTCTGTGCAGTCCACACCCACAGTGACACCACTGAGTGTGTCAGTAATATACACCAGCAGGCAGTGCAGTTACATACGGTCCGTGGTCAATACAGGCATGAGAGAGTCCTGAGATTTAGACATTAATTCTGGGAGTGGTCATGACACTGAACCTGGATCATGTCACCAATATAACGCATCTTAAATTTTGTTCCAGTGAAGCTGAACTACCAGAAATTACCTGGTTAAACGTGATTTTGGTTGATCATACTTAAATGATCAACTAAGCATTTAAGTATTTTTCCAAGCAAACATTAAAAAAAGTTACCCAGCTACACAATTCTGAGGGTTTTTTGTTTTTCTCTACCTTATATGACGGTGAAGGTAATATTTTTGAGTTTTGAACTGTTGTTTGGACAAAACAAGAAATGTGAAGACATCAACTCAGGCTTTAGGAAATTGTAATAGATGCTTTCAGACATTTTATGGACCAAATGATTAATTGGCTAAAATAGAAGGTAATCATGCAGTCCTAAGAATCAGTACCGGCTACATCATGATTTACAGTATGCAGAGATATAGCAATCAAGTCAAGTTATTGGGTTGATACTCCTCACATTGAACTTGTGATCATGTGAAGTTTTACTATTTCAGGAGTCATTGTGGGATAAATATGTCTCGGAAATTGCTTTGTTTTATTGGCTTAAACACCAAAACTAAGTGGAACAATAAAATATTATTAACAATAAGTATGCATACCGTCCCACTCCAATGCAGATACAGGCATTTACTTCTAATTTCTTAGTGTTTAGGTCCTTGAAAAACCCACGGCAGTTTGACACGGGTCAACATTTCCCTGCAGCTGTAAGTTTTGTCAAAGGCAGTGAAGTAAAACAGGCCTGCGTGAGTTGCAGCGTGCCTTGTGACAAGTGACAACACTTGTCAACAAATAGTCTCCTCTGAGGAGGCACCAACATCTGGTTTACTTCTACAAGCGGTGCCAGTGGAGAAATGATGAGCCACAGCTGCATTAAGGAGTGGAGTGTTTGGAGTCAGATTAACCAAAGACTGCGGTGAGAAAGTGAAAAGTAAAAGCACCCAAAGATCGATTATGATTCAACTGATTTCATGCATTTAAAAGAGCCAGTAACGTAGTTCATACCGAGCAGAAGCAGTTTCACTTCTCTGGAGGATTTCTCTCTGTCGTCCCGCAGGTTTTTATCAATCATTTTACTCCTCTCCACTGCAGCTTTGTCCTCGGCGCTGATCGTGCAGCCCATTTTTTTCCTTTTCTTTTTTTTTACTCTCAAACAACTTCTTAAGTGTCGGATTGTGGTTTCAGCAGCTCATGAGTTGATGCGAAACGCCGTCAAACAGCCCTCGGGTCGGTGTGAGCAGAAGTTTCCCAGTAGAGAAGCGGAGAAGGAGGAAAAGGCGTTGGCACCGGAGGCTTGTCTGTCCAACCGACGACCCACAGTCAGATGCTGAGCGCACACAGCCTCAGTTCAAACAGTCTGTCCGGGTGATCAAACACGGGGTTATAAACGGGAAAGGCTCCCTAAATAGATGCTTTAAAAATATGTTATCCAATTGATTCGTAGTTTAGACCGACAGAAGAACGAAAACATTTGAAAAGAAGAAAACTAAATACTTTGTGTAGAAACTTGTGTGGAAAATCAGGCGCTTAATCCAGCGCCTTTAAAGACAGATTGGCAATAAAAAAATCACCGAATATGTCCCACGAGACTATAACTGCTGCGCAGTCGCGTCAAGCTGATCCAGCTGCAAACCAAGAAAACGGCACTGGAAGAAGGAACATTGATGAACCCACGGGGCTGATGGGAAATGTAGTCCCTGGTGTGTGGATTCTGTCCGTGTAGCCTAAAAATCGCTCAAAAGTCTATGGAGATAATTTTGTTTCTTTTTAAAGCAGTCAAAAATGATTTCAGAGAGAAACTTTCCACACTTTTGCTTGCAAACTCTAAAGTTTTGCTTTCAAACCCTAAAGCTTTGCTTGTGAATCTAAAAGTTTTGCTTACGAATCTAAAAGTTGTGCTTCCGGTTCCGCTTTATTCCGTGTGCGGGACCTACGCTGAAAGACGTTTCTATTGGCCAGTTGTGATGTGAGTGACAGCTTGGCAACATTCCGTTAGTTAACGAGAGACGCTGTTTTGAAGTCCGCCGGAGGAGAACGGAGAAAATCCATACGAATGTAAGTTTCTTTCCACATAACTTCCTTACTTAGCAGTAATGTTGTGTTTGAGCTAGATTGCTTTTGTTAACGAGCTGTGCTGTTGTAATGGGCTGAACAAATATGTATTATTCTGTCATCTTAGCTGCTTGTCCAGGTACGCTGCTATTATTATGCACAAAATATCACTTGTTTTCCATTATTGTCCTGTAGTATTCAGCGAGTGCATGACCCAAATCACGTAATAACATTTGTTATGCAGCTTAACTCAAGTCCTTTATGATAGATTACATTTCTTAATAGCACTGGTGCTACAAGTATGAATAGGTCATTGATATTTTTATATATAGAGATAGATTTATATAGTTAGATATAGATATATTGAGTTGTGATCGTGCAGAGCAAAG